>JADKLZ010066520.1:11862-23217 GCA_021533235.1 Biomphalaria straminea | reverse complement strand
GCCCCAACCTCGCCGCTTTCGGCGTTGCCCACATTCCCAAAACCTTCATTTAATTTTTTGGAAAACGGCGCTGTCCTTATTTTTTTCAGTACAGATGATAGCCCTTCTTTTTCCAAAACCACGTAATCAAAAATCCCGTGACTGCCCCCCCCACATGCGCCCAATTCGCTATACCGCTATTGCTATCGAACATTCCAGAATAAATATCGTAGGCTAAAAGCACCATCGCCACATATTTGGCTTTCGCCGGGAAAAACCATACAATGATAATGCTATTGGGAAAAAGCACCGCAAAGCCCACCACTAAACCCGCAATAGCCCCCGATGCCCCTATAGCCGGAATTTCCGCCGCAGGCAGCTGAGAAAGGGCGTACCAACGTTCGGGTGAAAACCACCCATATTCTTGAAAGGTAGAGTGGTCTAGCAAAGACTGCATTTGGATAAACGTGATGCACTCATGAAAGGCGGCAGCACCTACCCCACACACAAAGTAAAATAGAAAAAAACGCTTCGACTGCCACACCCTTTCCAACACACTACCAAAAGAGAGTAGCACAATCATATTGAACAAAATGTGCATAAATCCCCCGTGCAAAAAGAGGTGGGTCAGCAACTGATGAAACTTGAAAAAAGGCGAACCCAAGGGAAATAATCCCCCATATTCAATCATCCAATGTTCAAAACTGAGTTGTGCAAGAAACACCAGTCCATTGATGATAAGGATATTTTTTACAACCAAGGGGACACGAAACCGAAAAAACATAAACAAGAGTATAAGACAATAAATAACCAATGGCTAGCAGGCGTGTTTCAATGAAGTGATAAACCTTTTATTTTTTGTGTAGTAACGCCACATTTTCTAAGTGGTGGGTTTGTGGAAACATATCTACGGCTTGCATAGACAGCACCTCGTAGTGCGAAGATAGTCCTTCCATATCTCGTACTTGCGTGGCAGGATTGCAACTCACATAGACGATTTTTTTTGCCCCAATGTGTAGCAAGGTGGAGATCAGTTTTTCGTGTAGTCCTGCGCGTGGGGGATCGAGAATAATGGTATCCGCAGCGCCGTAGGTTTCGACAAAATCAGGTTTCATCACATCTTCCGCTTTTCCCAAATGCCACGACACATTAGCAATATGGTTGAGCGTACTATTCGCTTTAGCGGCTTCTATCGCTTCGGGGATAGTTTCTATACCCACCACTTTTTGTACGTTGGGAGCGAGGAAAAGCCCTATCGTCCCCATACCGCAATACAAGTCGTAGAGCACCTCATCTTTTTGTGGGTTCGCCATTTCTCGAACGATTTGGTAAAGTGCGAGTGCTTGTTTGGTGTTGGTTTGAAAAAAGGATTTGGAGTCAATTTGAAAACGAAGGTGTCCCAACCGTTCTTCAATATAGCCTTTTCCTTTGTATTGCTGAATGGTCAAATCGTGCAAACTATCATTGCATTTGGTATTGACGGCATAGTGAAGTTCATCCACGAAAGGAAGGCGATATTCGATTTCTTGTAGCATTTCCTGTCGGACGCTCTCGCTAGACTCACCGAAAATAAGCCAAACGAGCCATGCCCCGCTGTATTCACTACGTCTGATTTGCACATTGCGTAGCGTTCCTTGGTGCGTGTACACATCGTATAAAGAGTAGTTCTTTTCGACAGCAATTTGATAGATGGTGTTTCTAATTTCATTATGCTGAGGATGCATCAGGAGGCAAGTTTGAATAGGGACAATTTTATCGAACCGTCCCGGAGCGTGTAGTCCCAGCGCACCCCTACTTTTATCCAGCGTATCATCTGCATCGCTTTGGGGAGTATGGTAAATGCGGTTGGAAAAACTAAATTCCATTTTGTTTCGATAATGGAAAGACTGTTCGGAAGCACAAATAGCAGGGGTAGCCGTATGTGATGTTTGGAGGTGGCTATGATAGGTAAACAGCCCTTGGATTTCCTCTTGTTTGAGGTCGAGTTGATTTGAGTAAGGGAGCATTTGCCATTTGCAACCGCCACAGTGCTCAAAGTGTACACAAGCAGGCGTGATGCGGTGGGGAGAATAATGATGATAGTGAAGCACCTTGCCTTCCATCCAATTTTTTCGCTTGCGAGTGATCAGTACATCCACGACATCCCCAGCGACCGTAGCGTGCAAAAAGATGATTTTCCCTTCATGCTTTGCGATACCTTTTCCACCATTGGCGTAGCCTTCTACAAGGAGTTTTTCTATGGTTTTTGGAGATGATTTTCCCATTGAAAAATTGGCTTTTGGTGTGGCTAGATGAAGGTGCAAAGCTACGCTTTTTTTCACTTGAGTATTTTGAACACTCACAAGAGAACTGGTGCTTTTACATACAAAATGGAAATAGTAGAAAAAAACAGTAAATTTACCTCGTGGGACGGGAAAAAATACTGATGGCCTGCGTTTGTTTAATGTAATTTAAAATAAGAAATTGAAAGAGAAAGACATCTACACGGAAGCGTTTTTAA
The DNA here is from genome assembly GCA_021533235.1 of Biomphalaria straminea. Lineage (NCBI taxonomy): Eukaryota > Metazoa > Mollusca > Gastropoda > Planorbidae > Biomphalaria > Biomphalaria straminea. Next base: position 20,738 of record JADKLZ010066520.1, on the reverse strand, counting down.
AGGAAAAACTGCAAGAACTTTTTGGATTTTCGGAGTTTCGTGGCAACCAATTGGAGTCCATCCAGTCCATTCTAAAGGGTAACGACACCTTTATCATTATGCCCACAGGGGGTGGAAAAAGCCTTTGTTATCAATTCCCCGCCTTGCTGATGGAAGGGTGTGCGGTGGTGCTTTCCCCTTTGATTGCGTTGATGAAAAATCAAGTAGATTTGATGGCAGCGTATAGTGCCAATGAAAACGTTGCACACTTTATCAATTCCACCCTAAGCAAAGGAAAAATACAAGCCGTCAGGGATAGCATCATCGCAAAAAAAACGAAGATACTTTACGCCGCCCCAGAGACGCTCGTCAAGCAAGAAAATATTGACTTCCTCAAGGGTATTCAAATTTCATTTTTTGCCGTAGATGAAGCCCACTGTATTTCAGAGTGGGGACACGATTTCAGACAAGAATACCGAAAAATACGAGGCATCATCAACGAGATTAGTCCCAAAAACAATGTCGTAGCACTCACCGCCACTGCCACATCGAAAGTCAGACAAGACATCATCAAAAACCTTGAACTCAAGCAACCCAAAGTCCTCATTTCTTCGTTTGATAGGAGCAACCTCTACTACGAGGTACAGCCCAAAATCAGCCGCGAACAAACCATCAAAAAAATCATCGCCATCCTCAAACAAAAGAAAACCAATAGTGGCATCATCTACGTACTCAGCCGAAAATCTACCGAAGAGATCGCAGAAATTCTCAATGCCAACGAAATCAAAGCGGTGGCTTACCATGCGGGCTTAGACAGCAAAACCCGAGCAGAACGCCAAGATGCTTTTATCCATAGAGATGTGCAAGTCATCGTCGCCACCATTGCATTTGGTATGGGTATAGACAAACCAGACGTGCGCTATATTTTCCATTTCAATATTCCAAAATCTGTCGAAAATTATTATCAAGAAACTGGCAGAGCGGGACGAGATGGGCTTGCGTCCAAGTGTATCCTCTTCTATGCGCATAGCGACTTTTTGAAGTTTGAATACCTCATCAAACAAAAGCCCCCTGCGTATATAGAAATTATGGAAAAACTCATCGAAGAGATGGGATTTTTTGTGGAAAATGGGGGGTGTCGAAGGCAGTTTCTGCTCAACTATTTCGGAGAAAAATCCTCAAAAGAAAATTGTGGAAATTGTGATAACTGCTTGCATCCAAAGCCCAAAGTAGAAGCCAAAGCCGAAGCCGAACTTTTCTTGAAACTCGTGCAAGAAACCCACCAAGCATTTACCGCACAACACCTCATTGATGTACTCCGTGGACATATCACCGCCAAGGCAAATATGCACGGACACGACAAACTTCCCTTTTTTGGGAAAGGACAAAAACAAGATGTCAACTTTTGGAATTCTTTGGTGATTCAGCTCCACCTCAAAGGAATGATCGAAAAAGATTTGGTGCAGTTTGGTGTCATCAAGCTCTTGGATGAAGGCATCCTCTTTTTAGCTAAACCCAAAAGTTTGAAAATCTTTCTCAACCACAATTACAAAGAACTCACCGCCAATAGCGACGATAACGATCTCTTCGGCGACCCGGTCTATGATACCGATCTTTTTGAACAGCTCTACCTGATTCGCACCCAACTTGCCAAAGAAAAGGACTTGCCCGATTATATTATTTTCAGCGAAAATACCTTGATGGATATGGCAACCTACTATCCCACCAACACCGCAGAACTAGTCAAGTGTCAAGGCGTGAATCTCGCCAAAGCACACAAGTTTGGCACCCCCTTCATCCAGTGTATCCAGCAGTACATTGAGGCAAATCAAATCCAGTTAGAACACCGAGAGGCTATCGTCCGTCATACCTCCGCTACCAACAAACTCAAACTGAGCATCATCCAACAAATTGATAAAAAAATCCCGCTACGAAACATTGCCGACTCCAACAAAATCACCATGAGCGAGCTATTGCGCGAAATGGAAAACCTTTCCCTAGGGGGGACAAAACTCAACATTGACTACCTCATTCACGAAGAATTTAACGATGAAGAGCTAGAAGAAATGTTTGACTATTTGAGGCAAGATTCCGTGGGGGATTTAGAAAAAATGCTTGATGAATTTGCGGATGTCAATTACACCAAAGAACAACTCCAAATCGCCAAAATCAAATTCATCAACGACCACTCGTTCTAACCCACCTTGCCCACAGCACCCTTGATGAAAAAAAGCGTATGCTTGAATTGGAGCGGGGGAAAGGACTGCACACTGTCGCTTTTTTATGCGCAGTCGTCCCGTACCCACCGTGTCGTCTCGCTACTCACCACCATCAGCGAAACCTACCAGCGCATTTCTATGCATGGCGTGAGGCGAACCTTGTTGGAACAACAAGCGCACAGCATCGGACTTCCTCTTTCCATCATTCCCCTCAGCGAGGCCCCTACGATGGAAGCCTATGAAGCACAAATGCGGGGCGCAGTACTTGACTGCCAAGCTCAAGGTATTTCCTCCATGATGTTTGGCGATATTTTCCTAGAAGATTTGCGGGCATACCGCGAAAAACAACTAGCCTCTATGGGAATGGATGCTGTATTTCCCTTATGGAAAAAGCCAACGGAAACCCTCCTCCGAGACTTCATCGCTTTAGGATTCAAGGCTATCGTCACTTGTGTCAGTGAGCAATATTTAGATGCACAGTTTTTGGGCAGAATCGTGGACGAAAATTTTATGCGCGACCTTCCGCCCCACGTGGACATCTGCGGGGAAAACGGGGAATTTCACACCTTCGTTTTTGACGGACCTCTGTTTCGCTATCCCGTTTTTTTTGAAAAAGGAAAGGTCATCTACCGCACCTATCCATCCCCCAACGCATCAGAGGAAAACCCCCGCACCTACGGATGTTGGTATGTAGATTTATTGCCGACTACTTCGCTATCTGCTGACCAACGAGGCGCATACGATCGGCTATCTGCTCCTGAGAAAGATTTGTGAACGCCTTGGTAGAAAATTGCTCTACACAAAAACTAGCCATAGCCGTCCCCGCAACCACCGCTTCTTGCAGAGTCTTGAAATCAAGTGCTTTGGACTGTTGCGCCAAATAACCCAATACCCCTCCCGCAAAACAGTCGCCAGCTCCCGTAGGATCGACCACCTTGTCGAGCAAAAGTGCAGGACAAATGAACACATTTTTTCCATCCACCAATACGGCGCCATGCTCTCCACGTTTGATACACAGATAGCGCACTCCCATTCCTTGTATGGCTTCAATGGCTTTTTTAAGCGAGGTTTTCCCACTCAGTTGCAAGGCTTCCGAATCATTCAAAAAGAGTAAATCTACTTTTGAAATCGCCTCCTTGAGCTCCGACAAAGACACCTCCATCCAAAAATTCATCGTATCCAAGGCGACGAGTGTAGGCGTGTTCTGAAGCTGAGACAATACGCTCAATTGTACGTTTGGACCTAAATTTCCTAGCATCACCCACTGAGGCTTGGTGTAGGCATCAGGAAGCACGGGGCGAAACGTCTCCAGCACATTCAAATCCGTAGCCAGCGAGTCTCTGTCGTTCATATCCTCATAGTACAAGCCCTTCCAATAAAATGTTTTTCCTCCTTGGACGACCTCCACTCCCGCGATATCCACCTTTCTCGCCTTGAGCAATTCAAATTCCTTTTCAGGAAAATCTTCCCCCACCACAGAGACCATCTGCACCGGGGAACACAAAGCCGAAGCACTCCAAGAAAAATAAATGGCAGAACCGCCGACTACCCTTCCACTCTCCCCATAGGGGGTAACCACTTCGTCAATACCTATACTTCCTACAACTAAAAGAGACATAACTAAAAAAATAAAATTACAGCGTAAACCTAGCCTTACTTGAGATTGTGAAACACTTCTTTGACATCCTCGTCCTCCTCAATGCGAGCCACCAACTTCAACACTTCCTCTGACTTTCCCTCATCCAGTGGCACCAAATTTTCGGCAATCCAACTCAAGGAAGACGCAAACGTCACTTGAGGCAATTTCTCCTCCAAGCCTTTTTGCAACAACCCAAAGTCCGCAAACGCACAACGGAATTCATATTCGTTTTCTTGATTTTCTCCCACCTCTTCCAATCCGAAATCAATCAATTCCAACTCCAGTGCCTCTATGTCCATATCCGCAACCATAGGCGTTTTGAACACCCCCATTTTTTTGAACATAAAACTCACCGAACCCGTCGTTGATAAATTTCCTCCAGCCTTGTTGAAATAGCTTCGCACATTAGCCACCGTGCGCGTAGGATTGTCGGTAGTCGTTTCCACCAAAATAGCAATGCCATGCGGGGCATATCCCTCATACAATACCTCTTCAAAATTATCAACATCCTTGCCCGAAGTGGCTTTTTTGATCGCTGCCTCCACCCGTTCTTTGGGCATATTGACCGCTTTCGCATTTTGATAGCAACGCCTGAGCATCGCATTGGTCGAAGGATCTCCTCCCCCTTGTTTGACGGCAATAACGATTTCCTTTCCAATGCGTGTGAACTGCTTCGCCATACGATCATAGCGCGCAAACATCTTTGATTTTCTGACTTCAAATATCCTTCCCATACGTGCAAAAAACACTCGATAGGTCACGAAGATAAAAAGAAAAGCACAGAAAACAGCATCTAAAGATGAACGTCTATTTTTTCATCTCCTTCATCGCCTTGCTAGACAAATGCGTGCCTTCAGACGTGTACACCGTGTGCGCCTTGATATGGTCAAAGGCATCCGAAGAAACGTCCCCCACTACGGCAACAGACTTCCCCTTGGGAATGTAGAGGGTGCAGTAGAGGTGTTGCCCTTGGTAGGGCTGTTGTGGGGTATAAATCGAAACCGGACGAATCTTCAACGAAGTGCTATCCGCATTGAACTCCACAGGCGAAGGAATAGCCCGCAAGACGAGTTGTGCCTTGCGCTTGGTGGATGCTCTCGCCACATAAGTCGTGGTGACATAAAATTGCTTCATCGTAGTCGCCTCCAATTTGAAATCAATATTTTGGAAAAGCATACTATCTTGATTGAAACGAATGATGCTCAGTTCATCTTGTAGCAAAACGGCAGAAAGCGTGGGTAGCGCAATCTCATCTTCCAATTTGGGCAAGGGCTCAAAAGAGAGGTGCAAGGTCTTTGCCTTGGTCGGTAGCGTCCATTCCTCTGTGGTTCTCTGCGCTTCGGAACAATGCGAAGCTACCCCAAACACCCCTATCACTAGGCATAAAAAACTCACCCCCCAGCATATCCACAAGCCTATCAAAATCCCTCTAAGCCATAAAGATTTTTTCCAAAAAGATATTCCCCAAAAAAGCATAATCAGCAGGGGTAGCGCAAACACCGCCACCAATGAAATAATCAATACAAAATTGATTGTCTCCCCAAAAGGCGAAAAGAAAGAAATGCCGCTCAAAAGATACTTGGTGGCTTCAAATGTCAATCCCATTCCCAACGCAGTGACCGCTAGACAAAGCATGATTCCAATGAAAACGAAGAGTATTCCATGAAATTTGAATAGCAAAATCAGTATTCGCGCCACCCAACTGCGAGATGCCGCCTCCGCAATGGGGGACAATTGATTGCGCAACGAATGAACGTTGATCGCCTCGCCTTTGACTCTCAACCAGTCCGAAGAAGTCTTCGCTAGAGGAACTATCGCCCAAACAATGGCATAGAGAAAAAGAACCATTCCAAAAGTCAAGGGAAGCCAAAACTCTTCAGAATCCTGAATTACAAAAAGAGAAATAACGGGCAGGGCAAAAAACAACCTCACCACCCATAAACGCACTTTGAAATAAGTCGCCAAGCCTGTACACACGCCAGCGATCCAGAAGCCATTGGGAAGGCGATAAAACTTCCTGTACACCAGCTTGCTCTCTCTATCCACAGGCATCACGATAACGAGTAAAATATAGAGAAAAACTCCTATCCCATTCCATAATGCAAGACCAACAAACAAAAACCGAATCCAAAAAGGATCCATCTCAAAATAATGCGCTATCCCCGCCGAGACGCCAAAGAGTCTTTGCTCGCTGACGATGCGTGCAAATTGTTTCTTTTTCGTCGTTTCTTTTGGGGGGACACTTGCCGAAGGTTTGGACTGCCCAGAGGATATCTGTTCATCGTCCTCTATGCCCAAGTCCGATAGTTCGCCCATAATTTGCACCACCTCTTCCACATCCGCCAAACTAATCGAACGTTTCTTTTTTGTGGTTTTGATTTTTTCTAAAAAAAGTTCTGCCACTCTGTTTTCAATGTCCGCATACACTTCCTCTCCGATCGCTCCCTGCGCAAAAAAATAAGTCTTCAGCCTCTGCAAATACGCCTCTAAAGAGGTATAGGCATCTTCGTTGATGGTCATCAAGCAGTTGCCCACATTGATTTGAAATACTTTATCCATAAGTTGTTAATGATGGTTGATAAAATTATTTTTTTGTTTTACCAGTAATGGCTTTCATAGATTGCTGAATTTCTTGCCACGATTCCAACACAATTTGATGATAGGCTTTGCCACTCTTGGTCAGTGAGAAATATTTTCGAGGGGGCCCTTCTCGACTTTCCACCCATTTATAGGAAAGGTAGCCGGCATTTTTCAGCCGTGATAGTACAGGATAAAGTGTGCCCTCTGGAATATCAAAATCGCATTTTCTAAATTCGGAAAGAATATCGTTGGGATATCCCTCCATTTTGCTAAGCACAGACAGGACACATACCTCCACGATACCTTTTTTCATTTGGGTTTTTATTTTTTTCTTGTCCATAGTGGAACAAAGGTAATGCTTTTTTCTAGTACTATGTTTTGCATAATAATAATTTCTAAAATCAAAAATGATGCCACACCAAGATTTCTGACTCCTTTGTCTAAATGGAATCTTTCAATTCTTGTAGTTTGAGTAGGGCTTCCACGGGGGTCAAGCGATTGACATCCATGGACTGAATGAGGCAAATGAGGTGTTTGAGTTGGGCAGTCTTCGGATCGTTGGCTGCGGTTGAGGGTGGCACCGAAGGCGGAATTTGGGAAAGTGCGTCTATTTTTTTCATCATTTTTTTATCCCCCTCTTCTTCCAAAATGGATAAAATTTCGCTAGCGCGTCTAAGGACTTCCTCCGGAATACCCGCCAATTTTGCCACGTGAATACCAAAGCTATGTGTGCTACCTCCTTCTTTCAGGGTGCGAAGAAAAATCACTTTTTGTTGGTCTTGAATATGGCTAATATGAAAATTTTTGACTCCTTGCAAGGTCTGTTCGATATTGACGAGTTCGTGGTAATGTGTAGAAAAGAGGGTTTTGGGTTTGTCGGGATGCGAGGATAGATATTCCAAAATACTCCACGCTATGGAAATTCCATCATACGTGGCAGTTCCTCTTCCCAGTTCATCTAGCAAAATCAAACTGTGGGCAGAAAGGTTGTTGAGTATGCTCGCCGTTTCGTGCATCTCGACCATAAAGGTACTTTCTCCCATAGCCAAATTATCACTTGCTCCCACGCGCGTAAAAATTTTATCCGTAATAGGGATTACCGCACGCGTACACGCAACAAAACAACCGATATGTGCCATCAACGTATTGAGTGCCACTTGACGCAAGAGCGCACTTTTCCCACTCATATTTGGGCCCGTAATCAAAAGAATTTGTTGGTCGGTTTGGTTGATTTCAAGGTCGTTGGGAACGTACTGCTGTCCTAGGGCATTGAGCCGATGCTCTATCACGGGGTGGCGCGATCCGAAGAGTTGCAACGTTCCCCCCTCTGTCATCGTGGGCTTCGTATAGGATTGCCTTTTAGCGAGCGAAGCAAATCCTTGCAAACCGTCTATAATGGCAATGCGCTGACAATTCTCGGCAATCTCTGCGAGGTGGATTTCGATAGCCCCTAAAAGTTCTTCGTACACCGCCTGCTCTATGGCGTAGATACGATCTTGCGCCCCTAGTATTTTTTCTTCATACTGCTTCAAAGACTCGGTAATGTACCGCTCGGCGTTGGTGAGTGTTTGTTTGCGTATCCATGCTTGAGGCACTTTATGTTTATGGACATTGCTCACTTCGAGGTAGTAGCCGAACACTTGATTAAACCCGATTTTGACGCTCGAAATACCTGTGGTTTCTATCGCTTCTTGCTGGATAGCGAGGATTTTTTCTTTGTTGTGTTTCAAAAAATCTTTCAGTTCGTCTAGCTCGGCGTGAATGTGCGCTTGGATGATTTCGCCCTTTCCCAACTGAACTGGGGGATGAGGCAAAATGGTTTTTTCGATGCGTTGGTGAAGCTCCACAAACGAATGAATCCCCTCTGCCAAAAAGCGCAAATAGTCGTTTTCGCTTGTGGCAATTTCATTTTTGATTTGGGTAAACACGTGCAAGCCCGAACCAATATGCAACACCTCACGCGGGTTGATTTTTCGGGTGATAATCTTTTGTATCAAGCGTTCCACGTCTCCCAAATTTGACATCCATTTTTCGAGTACCTCGTGGGTCTCTGGATGCTCAATAAAAAATTGAGTGACGGAAAGGCGTTGTTCTATGGCTTGCAAATTCACTAGCGGCATACGCACCCACTGCCTAAGCAGCCGAGCTCCCATAGGGGTTTTGGTGTGATCGAGCAAGTCCACCAAAGGGCTCTCCCCCGAAGCAATTTCCAAACTTCTGAACGTAAACGCATCCATCCATAGGTGACTATCTTTTTGGATTTTTTGCACCTGTTTGATATGAGCAAGTCCGGAATATTTGATTTCTTTCAAATAGTGTAAAATCACGCCCGCCGCTATCGTCGCATAGTTCCATTCCTCCATTCCAAAACCCTTCAGCGAGGGATGCACGGCAAAATGCTGGACGACATTTTCTTTATTGACCTCATAGCCAAACATCCAATCCTCCAAGTGGTAGGT
>JADKLZ010066510.1:10086-25615 GCA_021533235.1 Biomphalaria straminea | reverse complement strand
GTTATCATTGCAAGTGTTGGTGTTACCCTTGTCAATTATAGTGTTATAATTGCAAGTGTTGGTGTTACCCTTGTCAATTATAGTGTTATCATTGCCAGTGTCGGTGTTCAGCAATATCTGTGTCGATGCCTGACTGCCAGCTCCAACGTGGCGCTTCATTACAGGTACAGAAGTGTTTGTGTCGATCCTTGAACATAATAAAAATAATTGAGAACCTCTACAAGCAGGACACTAGGGCGGTTTACTTCAATAATAACATTGGGCACTTGTTGGAGTGAGACAATGCTGTTTGTTTTTTTTTAACTAACTCTTTCATATATTTCTTGAAGGATAATGGAAGATGTCCTTGCTGGTTACGAAAGTACTCTAAGCTTTGGAGTAAAAAGAATCACTAACTTGGGCTTTGCAGACGACATAGACGGACTAGCAGGAACAGAAGAATTAAATTGCTGACATTGTGATACGCATAGACAAAACTTCAGCAAATGAACGCCGAAAAAAAAAAAACAACCCTCACACATTATGACCAATAGCTAAGAGGGTTTTAAAGGGACATCAGTATGGGAGGCGAAAAGCTGGCAAGTGTCAGTAGTTTTAAATACCTCGGAGCTATCGGTTCAGAGAAAGGAACCAAACCTGAACAGCAGCATTTGAAAAACTCAAAACAATCTGGAAAGACAAAGGCATAAACCTCGACAATAAAGATTAAACTGATGCGCTCCTTGGTGATGGCCACATTTTTTTGGGGGGATATTGAACGCTAATTGCAGAACTAGTGAGGGGGTCCTAGTAAAGGAATTGAGATGCTATAGAAAGATAGGAAAGGGGAAGACTGTTAAAATCGGCCCGGGCATTGCCATACGATTCGGCTGACAACTTGATTACATATATGTATACAACTAAACGAGAGTCTCTAGGACGTAGTATGTTTCTCCAATGAACTTAGTTGATGCCATTATTTTGATAGAACTAGAAGAGTAAAACCTAGCACTTGATGGCTGTCTAGTTATGTGATTCCGGATTCGAACTCTGCCTGCCGCCCACTCCCCCCCCCCCCGCCCATATAGCCAGTCCGTCCCTGCTAGGATCCTACTCTTAGATATCACCTACAAAGATAGAACCACAAACAAAGTGATTAGAAATAGGATCATAACAACAATCGGGTCCATCGGTGATTTGCTAACTACTGTCAAAAACATAAACTGAAACTTTATGGTCACATCGCAATGTGCAAGGCGCTAAGACTAAGACTGCTTTATTAATCATTATGGACATTTGTTGTGATTACAAGGACTCTTTTCTCATATACAGACACTAACGGAAACACACACATAAATAGAACAGGCATATAAAGAGTTCATTCAGTGACCACACAGACTTACCTGGATCCTTGAGTCAAATAACCTACTCACTGAAGACCAGGCTGGCTATAGAAAAGGAAGATCAACAGAAGATCAAATCGCCTTCATCACACAAGAAATAGAAGACGGCTTTCAAGAAAAGATTGTGTGGGTTGACTTAGAAAAAGCATTTGACAAAGTCTGGGAGCAAGGTCTCTTACTCAAACTAATCCAGCATCACATATCCCACAGAATGTACAACTGGATAAAGGAATATCTAAATAACAGAAAAGCCTTAGTTTGCATGCAAGGACAAAGAAGCCACACAGTGGGTATCAAAAATGGCGTCCCCCAAGGAGGAGTCCTATCCCCAACACTTTTCCTAATATTCATAAATGATCTAAATCAAAACCTACCAAGAAAAGTTAAAAGTAGCATGTATGCAGATGACCTTGCCTTAATTAGCACGGAAGAATATGTAGGCACATCGAAATTTCGATTATAAGACGCTCTCGATAAACTCAATAAATGGTCCAAAGACTGGGGCATGTCCATCGACACAAAAAAGACAACATATACCATATTCTCATTGTCAACAAAACAACAAACAATAAAATTAACATTAGATAAGGAAGTTTTAGAAAAAAATGACAGCCCTACATATCTTGGAGTCACTTATGACCCAAGACTAACCTGGAAAAACCAAATAGACAAAACACAGAGCAAAGGCATCCAAAGATTATCTCTATTGAAAAAATTAGCTGGCACAGATTGGGGAGCTAACCACAACATCCTGAAAAAGACCTATACCAGTTACGTAAGACCTGTATTAGAATATGGTGCCACAGTATGGAGCTCAGCAGCTCAAACCAACCTAAGAAAAATAGACAAGGTTCAAAATATTGGACTAAGGATAATGACAGGAGCAATGAAAACAACACCCATAAGAGCTATGGAGGAAACTGCTGCCCTGATCTCTCTGGATGAAAGAAGAGAAATAAAAATCCTCTCCCAATTTACCATTCTGGAAACCTTGGAAAGGCACCCACTCAAAACCAAAATCAACAAAACTGGCACTAAAAACCGTCTCAAAAGGACCAATTTCATACAGGAATCTGTTAACCTAAAAAGAAACACCAACTCGAAAATGTAACTCTAAAATCCTCGATACAACATAGTACATCTTTACCCTGCGACGAAAGCCCTCTTCCTACTATAAGGGACCATATTGAAAACATAAAAAGAAAATCTGACTACAGACCAACAGAGCTCAAGGAAATAGTGAACTGTTTTCTTCAAACTAATTATCCTAGCGATCAGTGGATCAGATTTTACACCGATGGATCATCCCATAAAGCCACCACAAATGGAGGAGCTGGAATTCTCATCGAATGGCCAGATGGAGAAAAACTAGAAAAATCCATTGCAACTGGAGAGCTCTCTGACAGCCACAGAGCAGAAAGGGAAGCACTAACACTAGCTGCTACCATGCTAGCTAATCATCCAAGTTCCCCACACAGTCAGATTGTCTTGCTGACCGATGCGAAGACATCTCTCCAAGGCTTGCAGAACTCGGGTTTCTCTTGTGTTGAAAACCTCAGAGCAGCACTGACAAAACTCAACAACAACAGCAGAAAGACTGTTGTTCAGTGGGTGCCAGCTCATATTCAACTAGAGGGAAACGAGAAGGCTGACACACTCGCCAAGGGTGGAAGAAGTGGCTCACAAATTAACTCTGCACTCTACCCGGAAGAAATGAAGAAATTAATTATAAATAAAACAAATGAGAAATGGACAAGCTCACATCCAAATCACAAGAAAGATGATGCTTACTATAAAATATCCCGACAAGATCAACGTGTAATTTTTCGACTTAGGACCGGACACATCAGAATGCGACAACGCATGTACCGGAAGCTCAAAATTGGAACCAGTGATATCTGCTCATGTGGAGTGTCATCAGAGAATGCAGACCACGTCCTCCAAGACTGCGCTCTTTACCAAGAGGCCCGTGTAAGACACTGGCCCCAAAACAACCCAGTAGAAAGAAAACTATATGGAGAGCTCCCTGCGCAGTTCATCTCAGATATTGGTGTAGTGATCTGAACCCTCCAAAATAACAATGAGAACGAAGAAGAAGAAGTTACCACACACAGGAATCTTGATCCTTTTCGTGTTTCCTGATCAAAGGTTGGCGTTGATTAAGCCTGACCGAGTGAGGTACGAACGAGTTTTTGTACTACTCTGTTCTTCTCTTGATTGAAAGTAGTCGCCCAGTCGCGATGACTTGACGTAGTTTTGATGGAGCGGATGGCAGTTGTCTTCTAAGAATTTTTCGATTTTTCTGAGACATTTCTGTTCAAAAAGTTCCTTTAAATATGGCAATGTTGTGCGAGTGATTTTTGATGCCCTTTTAATAATGTTTTCTAGGCGGCGCAACAGTTTAGATGAAGAATTGCCTTGCCAACAAGTTATTCCGTATGTTAGCAGATTTTGCATAGTCGCGCATTAAAAATTTATTTAGTTTAAAGCTGTTGAGTTTATTTAGAAAAAAAAAGGTAGCTTTTACTTTGTCAGAGTTCCTAGGTGGTCTTCACATGAGAGATTCGACGGGTCTATCATTGAAAGAGATTCTATCCAAGGCAAAAGATAGAAGAATTCGTGGATCCACAAAGGTTCAACAGACCTAGGGATATGTAACGATGAATGAAACATGTAGGCCTATAACATAACTAATGAAATTATATTATTTTTGCTGTCAAAATTGTTTACATATCGTTTTTATTTTTTTTTATTACCTGACTACGCGTAAGCCTCTCATTAAAAAAAAAATTTGTCAGGCCCGCACCAGGTCGCACGAACCCTTTCAACGCCATTGACCTATTTACTCAAACCAAGTGCTTCCGAGTTGTTTCCCTTGCACAAACGGAACTAGAGATAACCATAGAGATTAGTGATTAGAGACTTTATTACGCTGCAGTTTCAGAGTTATTCAATAACAATCTAGTTTTAATTAAATACCCTTTTTGTCTGGAATATTTCTATTCTCATAATGATATGAATCTAGATATACTAACGTGAACTTGAATGAAAGCTGCAAAATGAGCTTGACAGGAGAAGTAGCGTCAACAGCTTGGAGGTAAGTCAGTCAAACACTGACTCAGTGACTCAGTGTAGTAAGTAAGTCTAGTGTAAAAGTGTAGTCTCACTCTCAGTCTGTACACATAAAAGTAAAAGTCATAACACAGAAATTACTGAAAGTTTATTTCATAAATTTAATTATTACTTAGATTATAGAATAGATCTATAATCTAGTCTTCAGACCTAGGCCTAATTCAGTAATTGAAACTAATTTAGTAATTCCTAATAGTACTAATACTAATTAACTAATAGGTCTAGATTGACTCTAGATATCTAGCTGTAGCTCTAGTAAACTCTAGTAACATGTAAATTAATGTAATAGATCTAGATTGTATATTGATATTCTATTAAGACTAGTATTACTGTTATAATTAATAATAATAATATATATATATAATATAATATATATATATATATATATATAGTAGAGTCTGGTATATGGCACACCTCATCCGATTCTTGTTCAGTAAACAGGTCGCTTTTTTTGTTTATAACTCATTTGTTTTTATGTTTGGAGCTAAAAATGACGTTTCGGGACTGCGCATGTCCAATTTTAGATAAGCTCCTGTATTTTTGTTCCGCTTTTCCAAAGTAGAGGGCAGTTTTAGAGATTCTCGGAAACCATGTATGTAAAGCTATTGTTTTAACCTCCCCCGGCAATTCATACCCATATAAGGGATGAAGGCTATATTATGAGCCTATCTGATCGTAGGCTGATGGATATATCAAAATAAGCTTCCAAATATCTTTAGAAAGACTTTCCAATCACATTTATACTGTTAGCTGTTAAATAAAATTTAAAAAATGGGGTGTTTCATCAATAATGATGAATTTAACACATTCTCCTATAGTGCACACAGTAAAATCGTAATAAGAAATATTATTGGGATTAATAAATCTATGATTTTTTCAATGAATAAACATGACCTAGATCAAGATATCTAGAATATATAATTTACGAATGAAAGAAAAAGTGAGGGCTGCTAATTTGAAGCCAGAGACCATGCCCACTGCAGGGGATCACCCCAGGTGAGCTGGCGGTGAGGAGAGGTATACACTAATTTATATAATAAGCATGTAGTGTCACAACCTATCAAACAGGCAGCAGGGGGAGGGAGGGGGAGAGAGTCATGAAAAGAATTTATATTTAAGCATCTATGGGAGGGAGGGGAAAATATCAAATATGTTTATTAAATTATAATAATTAATGTCTAGATCTATAATCCATACAATAGAGATTTATTTCTGTCTGTTGCTACACATAGATTACATAGGTATATAAATAAATAAACTATAAACGATATATATATATATATATATATATATATATATATATATATAGAGAGAGAGAGAGAGAGAGGCAATATGATGCAAAAGACTATAAATACCTATTGCATGTGATTCTACTTCTTTTAATACAATCTAAATAATTTTTAATTAATAAAGATGTAATTTATTAGCAAATACATAGTGGTGTTTATTGAAAGGACTCTGTGTGCGCTGACAGGGAAAGCACAAAAACTGCGTGCCGTATAGGAGCATGGAGTGAGTTACTGTATTTTAAAATAAAATCTTGACTATGAGTGGTAATTCAAAGAAACACTGCTATTTTTATAGTCCTTTAGTTGCAGAATAAGAATCTGATTTCAGTTTTTTTTTTAAACTTAAACCTTGACCTAATAAAAAAATTAATAAAAAAATTGACCTAGTTCCCAAAGTCGGTGTGCCATATACCAGACTCTACTATATATAAAATAAATGTCTCAAATGTGTATGATACTGAATACTGTATCCTTCGTCCTTTGTGACCTCCAGCTGTCTTGTTCTGAGGTCGCATGCAACCAGGTGGTCTCTTCTATTTCAGCTAAAGCAAGTTGACACCTAAGCTGGTCTTTAAAGCGTTTCTGTGGGGCACCTCTGTTACGTCGACCACCTTTTAGCTCACCAAAAAAGACTTCCTTTGGCATATGTTTGTCCCCCAAATGGGATACTTGCCCTGCACAGCGTAACTGTCAGACCAAAAGAAGTCCCTCTATACTGTCACTGTTTTTAGTGCGGTCTTGCCAACATATATGTCCATGATGGAGCGCAAGCATCTTTGGTGAAAGCTCTCAAGTAGTCTTAGCTGCTTTTTGTATAATACCCTATATATATATAGCCTATATATATATATATAGTGCTTTTTTTGTGACGATACTTCTCCAACAAGTCTATACCACCTTTTGGTTGTGACACCATTTTATCAAATTCGTCTATTTGGCCTTCCACTTGCAATACAATTTCATTCATTTTGTTCCCCATCATGTTCATTTGTTCATTCAATGCATCCATATATTCCTGGCCCTAAGAAGTGTTTGTACATACTCTATAATATGGGATGCTAACCCTTCATTTGTAGAATGAAAGTGACCAAAAAAATGACATAGAATTTGAGTGCTAGAAAATTGTGTTGAGGTTGGAGAGCATTGTGATGCAGGTCATTATAGTGGGGGATTTAAGATTGTTCCAGGCTAATTAAACATGCATAACAACTATTCAAACTGTATCCTAGCACAGTAGATAGATTTGGCTTTTTAAAGTTTCGGGCAGTGAAACAAATGATGTCAGTGATTACAGTACAGTAAGTTTTTTGTTCATTTCATTCCAATATTGATCTTTGTATTCAATCACTCAATCTAGTCAGATTACTTCAGATCAATTACTTCAACAAGAAAGACTTGAAATACCAAAACCAAATAGTGATGCACTTCGGTATTTGGAAGAACTAGGTAAGTTTTGATACAGGTAATGTTTTGCTAGAGGTAGGCTTTTATCTAGACAAGACTTGACCCAGCTAATTTTGGCTTAGGTAAATCTTGACCTGGACAACTCTTGACCTGGACAACTCTTGACCTATGTAAATGTATAAATCAACATTTATCTGTTATATAAGCTTAATGTTAATAATATTTATGTTCCATATCAACCCACAGTTGCTTTGTTTAGTGATAGAGTTAGACTTTTTGTGTCACTGCCACATTTGTTTTCTTACAAGTATGTGAACATTCTTAATTAACAGAGGACAGTTAGAAACAATAACAAGAAATAGTTGCCTTGTTTAATTTCATAACATAAAACTTCAATATATTCTGGTATTTCTTTTTTTTTCTTTGTTTCTTTATTTATATCTTTGTATGGTAGCATTGGAGTACCATTTTTTTGTGTTACTTGATTTTTTGGATTATCATTGTTTAGTTAGTCCATATTTTTATGACTAGTCAAAGAATTTAAGTGGTATCTTTTTTGTATCACTAGATGAAAAATTGAATTTGTTTATCTATTTCTTAATATGTCATTGGATGAAGAATTTCAGTTTGCTACTTTCTATTTGTATTTAGTGCCAGAGGAAGACTTCAAGTATGTAATGTTTGATGACAACCTGGTGACTGTGTCAGACACTGGCAAAGAACTGGGAGAGTTCACTGTAACTGTTGAGCCTACTAGATACAAAGGTCTGGAATGTTTTCTAATCCATGCCAACAGTCATGGCTCTATTGATGGCGTCCCTTGTGGAACATCCATTGTCTGTTATGTCTCAAAATGTTTGGAAACGCTGGAACAACAGCACCATGAATATGTCAAGGTCAAGCTTTGTTCTTTCTTTTTAATATTTTTGTAACATGTATTATGCTTTGATTGGAACAGTTATGAAATATTTTAGAAAATTATATAATTGTTTAATGTTGATTCATTTCTTGGTCATTGTCAGTCAACTTTGAATAGCAAAAAAAAAGTCCATCCATCCCAGTGGCGCGACAGCCCATGCAGGGCTTTGGCCTGCTTGCACACATCCTTCCATTCAGATCAATCCTGGGCCTTTTGTCTCCACGCCCTAACCCAAAGCTGTTGCAGATCTGCTTCCACATCATCAATCCATCGCATTTGGGGTCTGCCTTTGGGTTGCCTGCCTTTTGTTTTTTTGTCTGTTTACGATTTTTCTCTCCTCTGTTATCTGACATTCTTTCAAGGTGACCTGCCTAACGTAGTCTGTTCTTTTTTTTTTTCGGTCACTATAGGAAAAAAATATATATATGAATAATTTTAAAAAGTTTGTCTTTCTTTTTCAGCTTGAAAATTGCCCACTGGATCGCAAAACATTCCTAATGAGACAAAGTGAAAATTACACAGTCAACAGAATTATAACACAAGGAGAGGTAGGCAATGAAGGCATTACATATTAAGTATTCATTTAACCCAAAGCTTGTTCATTATTTAACCTTAAGATTTTTGGCTTAAAAATATAAAGTAAAATACAATTTCAAAACCTGTTTTGAATAAATGACACTCAAATTAATACCTTCGTTTCTTCAACCAGTGTTGAGAATAGTATTGAGTAGGGGAGAGTGGGGAGAAATGGACACCCAATGCTATCTTTAAAACTAGTGGACCATTTTATTCTGGACCAAAATAAAAAAACTTCAGTATCATTAGATGTTTTTAAAGAGCCTGTTTTGAATAAATGACACTCAAATTAATACCTTCGTTTCTTCAACCAGTGTTGAGAATAGTATTGAGTATTATTTTAAAACTTTCAAGTTGAAACCTGTGTTGAGATTAGTCAAATAGTTATTTCTCCTACTCCCAGATCCAATTGAAACTTTGCACACTTATTTATTGGTATAGACAAAACATGAATCAATATAAAAAGTAAACCAATTAGTCAATTAATAACTGGTGATTAAATATTTTGTTTGATACCAACAAGGTAAAATAGTCCTTCATTGTTCACAGCTACATGTGTAGGGTAATGTCCTCTTCTCCCACACCCACTCTCAGATCCAGTTGAAACCTTAAACAATTTATTCTACCTAACAAAATATTGTAACAAAGTAACCAATTAGTCTATTAATTATTGGTAATTAATTATTTTGGTGGATATCAATTAAGGGAAATAAGTTGTACATTATTGAGATATGTAGCTGTAAGTGTGGAGTTCTTTTCCTTAAATAATTTTTTTTTAAAATAAGGATTTTTGAAAAATGTCAATTATTAATTATTATTCACTTATTATAATAATTCTTCGGTAATCCTAAAATAAAAAGAACCTATCTGTAATAGTGAAGTTAACGCTTGGTTGAAATGCATCTGTACCAGACTGGAGAAGTATTTTGTATATACTTTTTAGAAATATAAGCATCTTATTTCTAGATAGTTGGGTTCTTTTGGTGGAGTCATAAAAAAAGGGAGATTTTTATGACCCACCATGTTTAATGACTCTTCATTACAGAGAAATTAAAATGTAGACTGTTAAAAATTGCAGGATGTTCAACGGACAACAAAAACAATCCCTGTTGAACTGATGAGGGGCTTTATATCAGAAGGTAATAGTTTATATTTACTGAGGTAATAATTGTTTAAATTAAGAATAGAATTGAAACATAGGAAGTGATGAAACCAAATTTCATTTATTAGAAAACTATAATGAACAAATGTTCAAGCCTTTATAGTTGGCATATAATAATTTAGCTTTAAAAAAAATCTGTAAATTTTCTATCTCAATATGTTGAATTTCAACTCTGTAGTCTCTTGTTTAAACATTTGTCTAAACCTAGGCTCCAACCTTCTACTACATCGGCTTTTGATAGAGAAAGGAATGGAAACTGATCTCCAGTTCATTTCGTTTGACTCAGAAACAAATCTTTGCCCAGCTATCTATGTAAGTTTTAGTTTTCTGAACAAATAGTTTCAATTATGATAGCATTTTCTTCTGCCTTATATTCATATTAAGTTAAACTTTCGATCTTGAAGAACTCTAGTTTTTTAGTGTTTAAATTTTAAAATTTAATTAAAGATTACAATGTTTCTAAAATGTGAATGCATTAATAAGAATTACAAATGTACTTGATGTGCTGACAGAAACGATTGGATGAGCGAACACAAACAGTGGAAACTGTTGAGCTGAGGGTGTTTGGCATTGAGAGAACTATCAGTTCCTCTGTTGACTTGCCCACATCCTGGCAATCTTATTTCATGAAAGATGGGTATGTTTATCTGTAACTTTTCATTTATTGTAATGAATGTTTTTAGAGTTAATATTTTTGGGGCAGAATGTTTTTTGTTTTTTTTATTGATTGAATTTCAGTGCTAATTTTAATATAACAAGATAACTGATTTCAAATATGATCAGTAGTCAGAGCTTATGAAGGACATTTTGTATGAGTTAAAATCTTTTTACAAATCTTATATCTACTCACTCTTTCTGTCTGATACATAGTTATAAAATGTTATTTCCCCTACACCCATTCTCAGATCAAGTGGAAACTTTGCCTAAGTATTTATTGGTAAAGACAATCATGAATCAATGCAAAACAAATTAACCAGTTAGTTCATTAATTACTAGTAAATTTTTTTTTTTATACATGCTGGGGAAATTAATTCTTTACTATTCAAATAAATGACTAAATATTTAGGGTTATTTAAAAAATTGTTCACATTATTTCTCCCACACCCATTTTAAACAATTACTTATTGTACCTAATAAAACATACATTAATAAAATAATGAATACATCTGTAACTTCTCCTTATGCAGAGATTAGTTGTAGATAAGCTTTGTCTCAAAAACAAACTTTTTTTTTTTTCATTTTTCTTATTTTTTAAAGCATGCCAATTTTCTTTTAAATATGTGGTGCAATACATGACCTTTGACACAGTATTGTTTTGTTAACTACATTCAACTCTTAAATATAAAAACATGCTTTTGAATTTATCATATAATATAATGTAACATTTTCAATGTGAAATTTATACAATCTATTTATTACAAAAAGAATAGATGCTATTAAAAAAAAATCTGATCGATTTGATTGGTAAATTTAAATTTAAGGGATACACTCTTTTATTTTATTTATTAGAAGAGAGAATTTGAAACAAACTAATTTGAAAGTTACATTAATTGATTTAATCTAGTTTTGATTCTCCAGACACCTGACTAACAGAGTACAAGTTGGGTCTCCTGTTACTATGAAGCTGGCAAAAGTTCCTTTAAAAATTGAAAGAGGTTAGTTTGTTGTAGCTGGTGCCCATGTCATTTCTGTATTGTGCTTCTCTCGTTACCACAGTCTCTTTCCTGGACCTTTCTCAATTCTCAACTCTAATTAGGTAGTTACTATGGAGACACATATTGAATGTGCTGCTACTTCTGCAAACTAATCAATGTTATTGTTTACACAATCACTTCAGAAAGACTTCATGGTTTTGTTCATTGATTTTTAAAAAAAAATATTTTCATATTTTCTCAACTATAGTTTTTTTTTCTCTAATTGAAATAATTGAATGTGAAAAATGTTGCTATGTTTAGATGAAGAAACCCCCAAACCTGTTTTTGAAAAGAAAGATCTCAAGTGGGAGGAGGACTTACAGCTTCATTCAAGATTCTTGGACAGAAAGGTTGATGTACTTTTCAATGAACATTCTTTAATAATCTATTTTACTTCTTCAACAATAATATCATATCTTTTCTACAGGGTAACTTTCATGCTTATAGCAGGCTTAGAGCGCTATGGTCTAATCTTATTTGTGGATCACTGGGGGGGGGGGTATCTGGGAGAAGTTTTTCTTGCTTTACTTTAGGGGCTCAGTAAACATAACTCTGCTTGAGTCTTAGTGTCAAAACTTGAGCCCCCTTGGTAGGTAACCTTGCCAAGCCCAAGCTTATTAGACTGTCGGCCACACATCCCTATGTAATTAATATACAGGTTTCATTCATAGCGATTGTTTTTTTAATTAAATTGAATTAATTACTCATGAACTCATTACTCAGTTATATTTGGGAGGGAGGGGCTTCTCAAAACCATTGGCGGGGCAGAATAAAATGTCCTCAATCTGAGATCAACTGGCAGTTATCTATAGAGTCAGTCTTAAGATGAGGCACCTGTGACTCTACATGTCAGTATGCAGGCATGAACAGTTTTAAGATAAGGCACCTGTGACTCTACCTGTCAGTATGCAGGCATGAAGACTAGTAAGCAGCATGTCACTCCGCAGTCCTATCTTGCTGCTTCCAAGATTCATATTCTGAAGCATGACTTGCCTGATAGTGTTGAGTTTTGCCTGATTTTTATCCAGTTCAAACTATGATAATTTATAGTTTTCTTTTAAGATTAAATTTTTCCCTAAATATTTTGTTTAACATTAGAATCATTGTAATGTTTTCATTATAATTCTTCATATCAACTAAAAGTAATGCTGACTATCCAAAGGCCCTGGGTTCAAATTCCAGCTCTAAAAACCTAAAAACGGTTTAGCCTTGGTGGAGATTTGTGTTTGACCATATTACTTCTCACAGACACTTCATACCTAATGTTTCTAAAATGAATTCACGTTTTGACATATTAACATTTTTTTTTCCTGTATTCAATGTTAAAGCTTTGTCTTGAATATTCCAGGAGGAACTGAAAGGCGACCATGCCACCTATATGTGTCATCATCCAGAACTCAGAGCTTTGCTGGCAGACTTTTTACAATTCCTTCTTCTTCGAAAACCAGATGATGTCATAGCTTTTGCTGCTAATTATTTTGCTGCTTTCTCCACCTTGATACCTGACCCTTCCCCTTATATGGCATCCAATGCCCCCACCCCATTCCCTGCTAGTAGAACAAATGCTAAAATTGATGAACTCAGAAATCTGTAAGGTGACAGTATGATGCCATTAAAATGTGTTGTACTTTGTGTTTCATGATAATACACCAGAGTTGTGATATTAAAGTCTGCTGCCCATGTATTATAAAATGAACTAATGCAATTAACATCATAAAAAGCTTGTGTTTTCATATTGTCTTGACCTCTGAAAGTTAAAGTAAGAGCTTGATAATTGAATAACTCTATGTTGTCTTTTTTTTTTTTTTACAACGTCTGTTACACATCATACTGTATGTTTTATTACCTTTATATTCAAGAAATAGCCTCCCATGTCTTAAGCTTGTTTACCTGAGAGTCAAAGAAAATGTGACATATATTTTTTGAATATTTTCAATGAATTGACTAATTAATTCATTGTCTGTGATCAACAACTGCTGATGTGTGACAGCTGGTTTCACGATGTTTGAATCTCTACCTGAAATGCTTTAGTGATTTTTTTTTTAAATCAATGGCTGATCTCAACTTGGGAAGAATAGAAAATTTTTGGATAAAATTCATTTCAAGAAGATTAGTTTAAGATACTGCTATGAAACATAAAATGTGTTCTAGAGACACTGCTCCTGTACTATTCAGCCTAAACTATTGTTTGTATGAATAGAATTGTAAAGTAAATGTCTGGTGAATGTATCCAACCACATAATTTTTTAAACTTTAATCTCCACATATTTTTTTTTGGAGACATTGAAATACACTAGTATTATATAATATAAAAATGTACCGGTATATTCATTAAAAACAGCCATCATTCAGTCTTAAAATGTTTCAATTCATTTGCTAGTTTTTGTTCTTTTAATAGAGATATGTTACATCTATTCCTTTTGTATTTGATAAAATTTCATATTAGTTGTTTTTTTTAGCAATATTTTTAGTAAAATCTTCCCAAAATTGAAGGTACAGGGTAAACAAGAATCAGCCCATAAAAACCTGGACTCCTTACAGAGCCAAGGAAATAGTAGTGACAAATATTGACAATCTTAGCAGGGCACCACAAAGTATTTGGAACAATACAAATATTTTTGAAATTTAAAATCTATTTAGGGTATACAGTTTAAAATGTAACTCAGAACCAAGATACCTTGATGAGACAGTTGGAGAGACTCAGAACCAAGACACCTTGATGAAGTTAGAGAGGGGAATGGTGGCTGAGTAGTAAAGCACTTAACTTCAGAACTGAGGGGTATAGGGTTTGAATCTTGGTTTAGTCTGTAATTTTGAATTTCTGGATTTTGTAGGATGTCCACCCAACTCTGGTATTAGTTGGGGAAAGTAAAGGAAGTTGGTCATTGTGCTAGACTGCTAACCATTGGCTTAAGAAACAGATGACCTTTACATCATCTGCCCTATAGATCACAAGCTCTCGAAGGGCTATTTTACTTTGAAGAGTTTCCATAGACTTATAGTATCTTTTGAACAGCTTTATGTACCGGTACATTCCTTCACTTGTACAGTTGACCATGAAGTCTGACAAGAAATTATTGAAAGGACTAACAATAAAAACATAATGATTAATATGAATTAGGTCATAGACTTTTAATTTAATTTGTATTGAGTAAAACAAAATAGGAGCATACAAATTCTAATATTTTATATAAAAAAAGAGAATGATAAAAAAAAAACACTACATGATAGTGTTGAGAAAGTAAAAGAGCAGACATTACAAAGTTGCAAAAAAAATGTGACTGGAACATGAGAAAGAACTAGAGAATTATACATTATAAATATAAAACAGATAATTCAATACAATACATACTTTAAAAACTTTTTGCTATGAATATTTATACAATTTGTATGAAATACACTGGAAAGCAGTCATCTATCCAATAGTTACATTTGATACATAAAAGAGTTATCAAATATTATAAGAAATATTTCTTTGCACAGCCAAGTTAGGATCTACTGAGTAATACTAGTATTGATGGTGCTTGTTATTTGGCTCGTTACATTCTAAGTTTCCATGGCAACATGTAATCAATATTATATAAATTAGTCCATCAGTAAAATCAATCTAAAATAATACAGTTAGACTCTAATTGTCAACTCCCAATATTTATTACTTATGTGGTGCAGTTTTGCCTAATTTCTGCTGCCCTTGTCTACATCTACTTATAGGGAACGGATGTAGTATATGAACTTCTCATATAGGTCAGGGCAATGCATTGGCTCGCTGCTGTTATCGTGCTCCAAAAGGTGGGTCTCCTGGCTTCCGGTCAATAGATACACTTGTCTGGGTCTGCTTCTCGGTAGGAAACATGGGACCTTGTTTCTTGAAGTGAGACAACTGAAAGAAAACATATTCAGCTGTAAAGAGCGAAAATAATCTAGTGGCTCAATATGCACTTCTTTACTCAGAAAATAGTCTAGTGGCTCAA
>JADKLZ010066506.1:0-10476 GCA_021533235.1 Biomphalaria straminea | reverse complement strand
TCCGACGATGGCGTCATTCGAGATCTTCTGACGGACTGGCAACATTGACGACGCGTGGCTGAGAGATATAGTTTGTTGTTTCAAGTAAATGAAAAGTAATTATCTTCTCAAACTTAGAATCAATCTACAAGTAAAGCTAATCTTGCAAGCTTTGTGGTACAACTAGAAACTGTACAAAAAGGCAAACCATTTATAGATGAGGAGTAGGTCAAAGACTGCTTTCTACGTGCATCTCAAGAACTGTTTCGTGATTTTAAAAAAAATCTTGAAAAAAAAATCAAAGACACGGCACAAGTTGCCTATTTTGTCAGGTATATGTCTTCTTATGGTCCAAAAGAAGAATGTAAGGATTGCTGCTTCGGTACAAACTGGAGGAAATGTATAGTGCATGTCTTACAATAATACATTGAAAACAAACAATAAGGTCGATTTAAATAAAAATCGTTTCAATAGCAACTAATGGAGCCAGAAATACAACTGGAAAAAAAATCGAGATTGTTAACAGCGTCTTGTCCAAAGCACTCTACCATTGTCAAATTAAAGAATTCTGAAACAAAATGGAGACTCAATATTCTGACACCTTCTTCCTAATAATGTGCGATAGCTGGCTGAGACGTTTTGCTTTGTGCTTGAATGAAATAAATACAGTCCGAAATGATAAAGGCATTAATCTCCCTGTATTAGAAAACGACCAATATTTGCAAACATTTTATTTTATGGTTAATACAACAGAGAAATTAAATGAGCTGAAACTGCAAAGAAAGGGAAATTCATCCTATGTTTTGGTGGAAGAATTGGTTTGTTTTGAAGAAAAATTAATTCTTTTCGCCGAAGATATTCAGAATTAAGTTACTTCATTTTCAATGTCTAAAGCAGCATCGCAATAAAATTAGAGCTACTGTTGACACGAATTACTTAAGCACAGTTTTAAACAAGGTTACAAATACAGTTTGTGTGGAAACACAAACTCAATATCGGCCCCCGAAGTGGTCCAATTAGGCAGGCTTCAATATTTTCAGAAAAAAACATTCGAATGAAATTATGCAAAGACAAATAGGAATGAAGAAAGAAGGTTGTCAGATAGATCTTATGGACTGACCGAGCGGTCCAGCAAATCAAAGGATAGGTGGAAGTTAGTAGTGTGAAAACTTTCATAAGTTATTGTGAGAAAAAAAAATTGACAATAAAATCTACAACCGTTGGCATATTGTGTAAAATATTTGGTAAAGGATTGTCTCCCCTTAAAATAGAACTAAGATTGATTATATACTAGTTTGAACCAAAAAAAATTCATACAAAATATGCTTCATAACATAATTGTCTTAAATTAGGTCTACTTTGTAATAGGGATTTTCTCTATAAAAAAAATGCTTGCATAAATGATTTTTAAAAATTAGAATTTGAGCTTTTTGAAAAGAAAAAAAAAATAGCCGTCATCAGAACTTTTAATGATCTAAATTATTGTGATGTCCGATTTTCATTTTCTCTTCTAATTTCTGAGCTCTAAACGGGACGGACGGACAGACGGTCAGGCGGATAGACAGAGCACACAAAACTAATAGCGTCTTTTCCCCTTTTGGGGGCCGCTAAAAATCAAAGATAATTTTTTGACAGATTTGAGCAGTTCAAAACCAACGAAACCTTTTTACCCTTCCTAGTAAATCCTCACAACACAGAAGTGGAGAGTTTTCAAAGAAATGCCGCGAGATGATTCGGCGCATGGAATAATCTTCCAGATTGCTACAGTGAGTGCTGACTATCTTCGGATCGACAAATTCGTGCGAGAAATCTTTTTTTTTTCATGAATATAATTAAAAGCACAGTAAGAAGCCAACTAACAATTGTAAAGTTAGAGTCGTGTTTGAAACTAAAAACAAGTTATGAGCCAAATGTTTCCGAACTTTCTAAAACCATGCAAAGCCAACGCTCTCATTGAATTTGTTTGTTCAATTGTTTGTTATATAAGTTCAACATCCTGTTTAAGAATATGTTTAACTGATTTAGTTGTTACCAAAATAAAAAAAAAAAATTTCTAATAACGCCATTCTAAAAGTTGCCGACCCCTGCCCTGTGATTGAATAACATTTATTTAGTCTGATAACAAGTCAGACTTAATTTGAAGAAAAAACAAAACATCAGACAACACAAAAATTGGTTTACGTATTTTAAATACTAAAAATAAAAGAAATTATTAAGCTTTTAGAAAAATTGAATAATTGGTATATTTTTCAAAAGGACTATCTCACTAGCGCCCTATCCTTAAAAAACGCCCAGGTTACGCTGTGATCCTTCTCAAAATCATGACACTTAAAATATTTTTTTCCCACAATCAGATTTCAGATAACTGAAAAAAAAAATATTGTTTAAACCACTCGCATTAAAATGTCACTTTTTAAAATGTACAATTCTGTATTCACAATTGGCAATAGTATTGTCGTGTGGATCTATATAGTAATGTCTGTACGGCCCACCAAATCCTTTTAGTGACCATTAGAGTTGACCTCTTTAAGCATGGAGTATTTCTTTAAGTAGCAAGTTTTCTATACCAGCGCAACAATCTTTTTTTTTTTAAGTCCACACACACATAGTGACTATATTCTCCATATTCTATTGTGGCCTCGGGTCAACGATAAGCTCCCTGGTCGTGTTTCCATTTGTTTCTTGTAAACAGTCTCAAAAACGGGAGTTGTGTCCCCTTGACAAAGTTTTTTTCTTTTCTCCCTCCCCCCCTTTGTCGTAGATAAAAAGATGCAGATAAAGGAGCGGTGTACATGCTTTAATGTCTCCTCAAAAGTGTAAATATGAATAGACAATACCTTGGCATGTCCTGACAGGAGCGTTCCGACGCCTTGTCCTGGGAATATGTCATGGAATACTTTTTTTGAAGTGGGGTGTGGGGTGGTCGATGGGGGGATAGTTTGAGTTAAAGGGGACGGGAGGGGGGCGATTGGCGGGCGGCGAAACGCAGACACAAAACGTAAACCGTCATAGTAAAGTTTCTTCCCACACGTGTCGCCGCGCGTTGTTTTTTTTTTCCTTGTGATTTGGAAGTCTTATTAAGGCAGGCGTTGTCAAGTAAGAGCGATGAGAGAGAGAGAGAGAGAGAGAGAGAGAGGCGGAAAGAAAGAGAAGAGAAAGGGAGGGGGGTAGGACTATAAAAATGACGTCGAGGTAGTAAGAGGGTTGCTGAAAGAAGGCGGTTGCTTTGAAGCAGGTGTTATAGAGTAATGTGGAGGAATAGTTGGAAAAAAGAGAGAGAGAGGGGGGGTGCTGAAAGGTGACAACCTAGAAGTACAATTTTCTTACACAGAAAATAGAAAATTATGAAAATAATGTGAAAAATTGTGAGTGTGTGTGTGGGGGGGGGAGGTGGACAATATTACATAGAACACTAGATGCGGTGGTCGAATTGTTAAGCGCTTGGCTTCCGAACCTGAGGTCCTGGGTTTTAATCCCGATGAGGACTGAGCTTTTCAATTCTGGGATTTTTAGGGCGCCCCAGAGTCCACCCAACTCTAATTGGTACCTGACTTAAGTTGGGGAAAGCAAAGGCGGTTGGTCGTTGTGCTGGCCACATAACACCCTGCTCAGTGGCGTAGCAAGATACCCGTGGGCCCGGGTTCAAAAATATATTGGTTGGACCTTCCCCCAATAAGACAAATACAATGTATGACATAACAATAGAGTAATCAGTATCTGAAGCTTTTTAATAATCTTATTACTTTAGACTCCGTTAGAAGTCTCCAACACGAATTAAAATTCAATGTTTGTACAATTTTAAACAGAATCAAACGAGTAAATGGAGTTTCAAATATATAAAGAAATGTTTTATGAGTTCTAGTTCCGATCCTACACAATGACATTCCAAAAACACTTCTAGGTGTAAGACTTTGAAGCATTGATACAAACTATTATATCGTCCATTATTTAACAGTACAAAGATCGAATATTTATTTACTAACGTTTTTCTACCCTATAAAGTAGCAAAGTAAGAAACCAGTACATCTATTTCTAATCGGTTGCTTCTGATGTAACAATGCCCAAATGCCATTGTAGTATCCATTTATGCTGGAAGCACCATCATAGCTTTAGCCTTGCAGTTTAGTTAATGTTAAATGTGGATTTTTTTTAAATTACTTATAGCATTTGTTCACCTAATTCTGCTGACGTCTAATTCTAACAAATATGAAAACCTAGAAATGACTATCTAATTTCTTTATTTTAGGATATTCAGTCATCGGAGATCACTAGATGTATTTTAAAAAAATAATAATAATACGAATTTGGTATCAACTTTTTGTTTTGAATGCTGCCACAAATGAAGGAGACAATTGGTACAAAATGGATCTAGAATGTAGAAAACCAGTATTTTTGCAAAAAATCCCGAGAGGTCCCGATGTTCAGAGACTGAAAAGATGTCAGTCTTAATTTGGTATTTTTGAAGGAGAAGACGCTTTTATTGGAATGAAATAAATATTATTTTACATACTTTAAATACAAAACAAATAAAAAAAACATTAAGCTTTTTAAAAAGTGAATAATTTGCAATTGTATCGAAATTAGTGACAATCGGGACTACCCATACTTCTTAAACAAACTCTCTCCATCCCCCCACCATTCCTGTAATACAACGCATAAGTGTATAAACAGACTAGAAAAGAAAAGAATGGGAAATATAGTAACTATTGTCACCCCAAACGCACCATTAGGGTTAGCCACCATTACAATTCACAAAATCTGATGGAAAGCAAATCTGTACATTAAAGCTCAAAATGCTGCTTTTTAAGTTTCTATAAATTCTGGAACAAAGCTCAGGATATTTCGATGGAGCTTTTCAAATTCTATTATTTATCGGTTTTACAAAAGTGCATTTATTTTTTCACTTTGGTGTCCCCCCAAAGTTCTCAACTAGTCATGGGCCCAAGCGCAGTGGGCCCCTAATGGCCGTGGGCCCGGGTTCATGGAACCCCTTCGCGCCATGTATGCTACGCCACTGACCCTGCTCGTTAACCGTTGGCTAAAGATACAGACGACCTTAACATCATCTGACCCATAGATCGCAAGGTCTGAAGGGGACACTTTACTTTACTTTTACGAGATCTGCGGTGGCTAAATGCTCGACTTCCAGACATGGGTTCCTGGGTTCGAATCTGCTGAAGACTGGGATTTTGAATTTCGGGATTTTAAGGGCGCCCCTGAGTCTACACAACTCTAATGGGTACCTGACTTGAGTTGGAGAAAGTAAAGTCTTTGTGCTGGCCACATAATACCATGCTTGTTAACCGTTGGCCACAGAAGGAAATGATTTTAACATCATCTGTCCCATAGATCGTAAGGTCTGAAGGGGAAACTTTACTTTTTTTTTTTACGTAGAACACTGAACCATGCTTTTCAAATACAAAATCTAACAAGGTTACAAAGTTTGTGTAAAAAACACAAACTCAGAATCGGCCCCCGATGTGGTCCACCCAATCAGATAAAATGCAAGGTTGACCACTTCGGGGGCTGATTTTGAGCTTGTTTTTCAACTCTAACTGTCCTTGTAACCTTGTTTTTAAATTTCATTTAGGGCCACCAAACTCACTTTGGCGAGGGCCACCAATTATCCAAGGCCGCCCAGCTTTTGGCCCTAAAAAAATGTAAACTTTGGTTCTTTAAGCTTTTATCTAGTTAAATGCATTGCTTGGTCCAATTGTCTACCTTTGCGGCGATACTTCGTTATGCATTTTTCCCAGTTTTTTTTTTCAATTTTATTGTCAAAAAAAAAATCAAACCTCCCCCTCATACGATGCAGGTACTGACTGGAATCAAACAGGTTTGACTGTCTTTCTCATCAAGAAAACAATCGACTCCATCTACTAATACAATTTCAAGCCAGTGAGTGGCCAAAACAATCCAATCACTCTCTATAGCTACCAGGTATCAGCATGCACAAGTCTAGGCAGGGGGGACAACTCCCATCGTGTCCAAGTTGTGTCCTTGCATGTTATCAGTTTAACAAGATCGTCTCCCCTTGTTCAAGATGGCTTCGCGATGTCGTCTGCTCCCCCCTTGTTGCAGACGATCAGAAAATGTCAGGCCAGGTAACTCTTACCTCCTCCAGTTATCTTCTCTCTGGCACACAGCGTCATTACTCCCACTTCTAAAGTTATAACGCCCCCCCCCCAACTCCCTTCCCCCTCCGCATTTATGAAAGATATTAAGACGTCAAGCAAAGGGAATAGGATACTTCATAGCGCGCTCCCAGTGGCAAACGGAGCTAATTTATGTTATCTTTGAAGTCCCCGTGGATCTCTTGATGTTTTCGGCCTGCCCTCCCCCCTGACCTAGTATTTTTTTCCCCCGTCTTCTAAGATGACGACAGCTCATCGTGCCAAAAATCTGGCAGCTAGAAGATGACATTGAAAAGCGACACTTCATAAATCCCCTTGTCTTGTCAAGGGGGGGGGGGGAGGCGAGACAAAAAATTAAAAAAATATTAAAAAAAATTATAAAATTTGTCAAGTTATGATAGACAGTTGAAACGTTGATTGAGAGGAGAGCGTCTTATTAAAATTGTGACAATGACCTAAATCCTATAACCTGCAAACATGCTATAACCACTTTCAACAAATTGTTTTTTAGATATTTTTCTGAAATGATTTTGTACGAAAAGGAAAATTAGTACAATTTATTTTCTCTTTTTTTTTTTGGTAAAAAATTACCCCCCCCCCCCAAAAAAAAAAAAAAACTAACACAAAACACAAAAAGAAAACAAAAGATTCAAGTTCCCACAACGAATAAAGCCAACACTATTCAAACTTTATGATTATTTGTTTCTATTCCGATTAATATTGTCTATAAATAGATCCCATTTATGGCTCCTGTTAAAGATATGCAAATAGCATTAGATGACGTCATCTAAAGAATGCATATCTAAAAAGTACATACTACCCTATTTTATTAAAAAACTTAACAAGCTGACTTAGCGGTAGATCGAACCGGGGTCTATTGTTCGAAGCCTTGGATTTTAGTTTAGGGATCTTTGGGAGCCTCGAAGTCATCTATAACATTAATTTAGGTTTGTGCTGGCCACATAACACCCTCGTTAACGGTGGGCCACACGTGACATTTACAAAATCTAACCTACAAGTAGATACTATTTTTTTTTATATCAAAATTGCTCCTATTAGCTTGCAAATTCTTCATGGGGTTTAGTTGGAAAGAGACTTTTTTTTTTTTACAATTTACTCATTGTGGTTGAGAGGTAAAACGCTCGACTTATGAATGGAGTTTCAGAATTCGAATCCTGGTGCAGACTGAGATTTTGAATTGTGATATTTTTTTATTTTTTTTTTGGGGTGGGGGGCGATGTTTGTCGTTGTGCTGGTCACTTGACACCCTTGTTAACACAGAAACAGATTGACTCACTGAACGTTTGTTTACGCCTGAAGTTTATGGCAGAATATGCATGCAATAGAAAGAAAAATAAGACGTAAAAAAATAAAGAAAAAAACTTTAAAAAAATAAAAACCAAGCTTATATCAATTGCATCAATTAGTTAGGAGCGAGCAGTCAGGGAATTAAATGGGAAGCGTGGTCGAGAGCAGGGTCGGACTGGGTGTCAAAATCGGCCCGGGCATTTACTAACAATCTGGCCCACAAATAGTATGCCACATGATGAGCGTTCAATCATACCTGTCCTCAAAAGCATTGTGTAAATTTTAATAACGTATCAAAAGTTGTTTGTAAATAATTACTTTATTAGATGATTTTGAAACTATCTGATAAGCGCTATTACTAAAGGAATAAAGTACAGCACTTGGAATGGGGAATCTCTTATTGTGACAAATTCTCAATCATATTCAAGACAGCTGAAGCTCTTTCATCAACGAACTTATTGTTTATGAGTCACTTTCACTCCTCTCCATTTTCTCAGGCATAATGACTTCAATTTACAAATATAAACCTTCATCCTGTATTATTTAACTGTCCATCCCACAAGGTCATGGGGGCGCGGTGGCTGAGAGGTTATGCGCTTCCAAACCAGGAGACCTGGGTTCGAATCTAGGTGAAGACTATGATTTTAAATTTTGCAATAGAACATGTCCACTTGTTTTTAATATCTTAACGTTCAGAAAAAAAATTCTGTGAAGATTATCTCATAATCAAGCAAAGCATCTTTATATTTCGACTGAAGTCAATAACTTTGTCGTCTTGTTTTTAGTGTTGTTGTTTATGACGTAGAGCCTGCTCATTCGTAAATGCGTTCATCATAACGTCTCTAGTGCTTGCCAGAAAACAATCATAATTTTAGGCTACTTTTTTGCACATGATTCCAGCAACTGTTGCTTAATAAGTTTATATCCTACTGTTTTCTGCTCCTTTTTTTTTTTGGTCATTCCAATCCGCACATTCCTACACTGTTCAAGATAATAATTGTGATTTGTAAAGGACTTCGTAGCGGGGCCAACTTGAGATCATGCGAAAACTGCATCAAACCAATAAGAATTCGTATGTGACTGGTATGTGACTGGACATGTCATCTGTAGGACATGGACCGTTGTTGTTACTCCCTTTATGGATTCATCCGACAATATTCACACTGTCGATCTCTATAAAAAAAAATAAAGCACTATAGACGGATGAAGGATATTTACGACAATGCTTTAGATTTAGTATTAGACTTAAAAAGTGTACAAAGTATTTTTGTTTGATCATAACACTCAAAGTGTTGCTTTTAAAGAGAATAAAATAAATCTTGCAAAAACTTACTGGCATTCATGCGGCACTTTCAATGGCCCTACCGGTCTCCAGTGCTATTATTTGCGGTCGTTAGATGAACGATTTTGCTAATGGCGTTAGGATCTGCTAGTTTTAGTCGTACGTCTGGGTTCGTTGGGCGACACCAAGGGGTGAAAACGTTGAATGTTTTGTCGGTTGGTGGAGAGGCCAGCTTTATCAGATAGTCTAGTGGCATGGTGCATAAAAAACTGCATCTTGATACGTCTTCTGCATCTCCAACCATCGACTAGTTTTCTAGCTGGGAGGTATTCGTCCAGCCTTTTATACCGCTCAAAGCAGGTCAGTACAGACCTTTCCCTTAAAGGTTTAGTGAACCTACATTAGCCATTATTTCAGCCGCATTTACTGGACTTGTCCTAAAGGTACCACAGACAAATCTTAGTGCTTGGGACTGTATTTTATCAAGCTGTTCAAGAGCAGTCCTAGAGCCATAAATTTGCACAGGTAGGCTGTAGTCTATCTAAATACAGGAATCGGAGCATGTCTGCTCGGGCTCCACACTTCGTGGATGCCAGCTTCCGCACAATGCAAAGTTTCCCTGAGGCCTTTTTGCAACATCCTGGATGTGCTCACACATTTTTAGTTTGCGATCTAAAGGTACACCAAGGTACTTGGGTAGCTTTTCTATGCTAAGAGCCACTCCGTTAAGCGAGAGCCGGAAAGGTTGTTTAAGAATGCCAGTCCCGAGCGTGAACAAGGAATAGACTGTCTTGGAGGTGTTTATTTCTAGCCTCCATTTTTGTGTGTATGAGCAGAGCGTATGGAGATCTTCTTGCAACACTTTTTGTATAGAGGTTGCGTTCCTTCCGGATTTCGAAAGGACAATATCATCAGCATATAGCAGCTTTTGGCATTTTAGCTGAGCCGGTAGGTCATTTATGAAGGCCGTGAAAAGGATGCATGACAGGACGGAGCCCTGGGGGAGGCAGTGCTCGAGGGTCATTTCCCCTGAGACTTCTCCGTACATCCTTGTTCTTATTGTACGCTCTTGTAGGAAGTCTCTAATCCAGTTATATATCCGTCCCCGCACCCCCACGGCTCTTATCTTATGAAGCAAACCAGGCCGCCATACTTTATCATATGCCTGTTTTAAGTCAATGAAGACTGCGTATTTGCTTTCGGTCCTTTGGAATCCATCTGCTACGCTCTGCACAAAGATGTTGACTTGGTCTATTGCGGACATTCCAGCCCTGAATCAGATTATAGATACACAGATTATTAATAATATTATTATTTACATTATACGGATGTAAATCTTCAATTTAATATATATATATTAGGGACCTGCGAATATTCGATATTCGATTCGAATTTCGAATATTAAAAGAATATTCGAATTCGATTCGAAATTATTTTAAATTTTCGAATGTTCGAATATTTTCAAAAAAAGTAATGCTTTTTTTTGTGGATAATTCAAGCTCGGTTTTGGTGTGCAACTTTCAATCAATGCTGCTTTAGATGCTCAAAAAATCATTCAGAACCTAATCAGTCATGTTCACAGGATTGCTGGCTTTTTTTCATTCATCAACTGTTGGTCAAACTATGTTGTCCAAATATCAAACTGATCAAGGAATGAAGGAATCAAAGCCTCCTTTAGATGTTATTACTAGATTCAATTGTACATATTATTTGCTGGAATGGATTGACCAAAACTCTGTTCCTGTCTCTCTTGCACTTGTAGAATGTGGTGTT
>JADKLZ010066502.1:0-14653 GCA_021533235.1 Biomphalaria straminea | reverse complement strand
TATATTTGACGAACATAAAATAAACAAATGTAACAGATTGAAAAAAAAAAAGAAAGAAATTGTACAGGGGAAAAAAAACATCGCCAGTCGAGACGTACTAGACATTAAAATCTACATATATCTAGTCCACTAAATTCCTCAATGCTATGTTGTTTAGCCTCAATCTTGGTTTGTTGACAAGTTAACATCTGGAAATCGGTGCCGGTCTGTCAATGTGGAGGTTTGTCTCCTTATAATTTGGAAAAATGCGGTCATAGTAAGAAAGTTCCTTTGGACCTTTCAGTCTGTTAACAATGGGTGGGAAGCGTGGTCGAGAGGCTAAGTGCGGCTTGAGCTTGGCTTGGCTTGGCTACCTAGAAGGGGGCTCGAGGTTCGACACCCGACTCGGGCAGAGTTGTGTTTACTGAGCGCCCAAAGGCAGCACTGGAAACCAGCTCCTAGAAACCCCCTCCCCCCCACCCTCCACAAATGAGATTGGACCAAAGCGCTCTGAGCATGCTATAATGCTATAAGCATGAAAGTAGCGCTATATAAAAGCTATAATAATAACAATGGCGCAGGTCACACGACTTGTAGATAACACAATAATGACTGAGTGATCTAATGGAACATTTGTTTCCTTTGATAAGCCCAGCTCTAGGTACACATGTAGACATTGTTGTACATATAAATATTTACAATAGGAATTCATGCTTATCAGCTGGTAAACGCACCAATTTAGCATTTAGCATTATTTGTCAGAATTGTTGGGCTTCCATGAAAACTAAAGCTATGGTGGGGGGAAGAGGAGGGGAGAATTTGAAAATCCCCCCGGGCCCCCACTTAGGGGGGCCCCAAAAGAGTGGGTTTTTTACAATAAAAATTATATATTATGCAAAATGCAGGGGCCCCAAAAAAGGTCAAGCCCGCGGGCTCCCAAACGATGGAAAATTCCTAGCTACGCCCCTAAACTAAAGACAGTTCTTTTGGAAAGAATCCCAATTTGAAGGGATTTGTTCTCGTTTGGCATGCATAGCACATGTGTTCATACATGTGTTTATAACAGAGGCCGAGAGACAGCCTAATGATCGTTAAGTTTGAACGATTTCTGAGCAATGTTAACTTTATTATTATTATAGCTTTTATATAGCGCTACTTTCATGCTTATAGTATGCTCAGAGCGCTTTGGTTCAATCTCATTTGTGGACCAGTGGGGGGGAGGGGGTATCTAGGAGTTGGTTTCCCGTGCTGCCTTTGGGCGCTCAGTAAACACAACTCTGCCCGAGTCGGGTGTCGAACCTCGAGCCCTCTTCTAGGTAGCCAAGCAAGCCAAGCTCAAGCCGCACTTAGCCTCTCGACCACGCTTTAGTTGTTATGAAAACATGGAGCTTATGGTTTTGTCTTATGTGTTTTTGTCCATGTAATCTTCTACTGAAAAAAAAAAAAGAGAAATCCAAGTTGAATAAATTAAAGAATATTACAAGAAAAGAAAATGTACATTCCATTACATCACATTATATTGTCCCATATCGAATTATTTTCTTTTTTTTCCAAGCTGAAAGAGTTCATTGCAGTGCATGTTAAAGAAGACTCTACTGACGTCATCACAAAGGTCGAGGCCAACATTCGCTGGGTATCAAGTAATGAAGATGGCATCGTCAAGTTTCTACAGAGAAGTAAATCTGAAATGTGTTAACTCTTTCTCTCTGTAATTATGTTCCTCTATTCGATAGTATTATTCATTTTTGATCATTTGTATTTCATTATCCTGTTTTGATTAAATTTAAATAATTTTATTATTTGTTATCAGGGGGCGCGGTGGTCGAATGGTTAAGCGCTTGGCTTCCGAACCT
The DNA here is from genome assembly GCA_021533235.1 of Biomphalaria straminea. NCBI lineage: Eukaryota > Metazoa > Mollusca > Gastropoda > Planorbidae > Biomphalaria > Biomphalaria straminea. The sequence goes on along the minus strand of JADKLZ010066502.1, from coordinate 12,821 downwards.
GAGGTCCTGGGTTCGAATCCTGGTGAAGACTGGGAATTTCAGGATTTCTAGGGCGCCCCTGAGTCCACCCAACTCTAATGGGTACCTGACTTTAGTCGGGGAAGTAAAGGCGGTTAGTCGCTGTGCTGGCCACATAACACCCTGCTCGTTCACCGTTGGCCAAAAGAAACAGATGACCTTAACATCATCTGCCCAATAGATCGCAAGGTCTGAAGGGGACACTTTACTTTTTCTACTTACTATTTGTATTTGTATTTTAGTTTAAGGTGGGCATGGTTAACTAATTCATCTAATCGTATGTTCTTTTATCCACTTGTTAACTTATTCCTTATGTTTACTTATTCCTTATGTTTACTTATCCTTATGTTTACTAACCCTTATGTTAACTTATCCGTATGTTAACTAATCCTTATGTTTACTAATCCACTTTTCTTTTTAATTTATCCTCATTTCTACTTATCCGCTTGTTAACCTGTCCTCATGTTTAGTTATTAGTATTTCCATTGTATATGCAAATTTATTCAACTAATATAAAATTCTTATTTTCTATGATAAAACCGTCTATCCCCCTTATCAAAGAAGACAAACTTATGCATTGCCAAAAGTAAATACTCCAATATCAAATTGTTGATCGTGGAACCACAATATCCAATACTACCGTAAGTTTCTTTTCACAAGATTTCAGCACCTCCATCTTTTTAATATCGTCTGCTGGTTTCTCTTTAGAGTCAATCCGAGTGATTTCCCCTGTGTTTAGTATATTTAAAAAAATATTTTGTTGTAATTATGGAATATAAATTATTGCTCAATGTAATATAGTTGTTCTATCAATAGTCTTTCCATAATGTTATTGTTATAAACCTGTTGTGGCACAGACGGTGGGGGGAGTAGTGGTGTGTGTAGTCAGCCAACACAAATCGCCCCAGGCCAGACGAGCGGTCAAGCGTGACGAGTTACTACGGTCAGCCTCGACGCGTCTCGACAAGAACATTCCTGAAAGTTCAGAGGCGTAAACAGAGCTCAGGAGCGTCACGAGAATTATAGTCATCTGACCACCTAGAAACGTCGAGGGGCGTTCTGTCCGGTTCGAGAAGGCTAGCAGGGACCCTATATAAAGAACGAAGGTATCAGAGGCCGGGGGTGACAACTTCCCGATCTACGGTTCGTTACGACGGCTCAGTACAAGTTCGAGGCGAGACAGGGAGACCAGTGCAAGAGTTGATACGGCGATACGGTGTTAGACAGAGAGCTATTTGTACAGTGTTATGTTACGTGCAGCCAATTGTACAATATTGGCTGTTATTTATTAACATTAAACTTTTATGTTACTTTGGAGCTCGGAGTTGTCAAGTTCTTTCAGTTGGTGGTGCATGGTGCAGTTTGCAGAGAGCCTGGAAAGTGAGATTCGTAACATTATGTTATGTTATGTTATGTTAGAGTTGAAAGAAATCTTTTTTTATCATTATTAGTTTTCATAGATAGTTACAGTGATGTTTTTAAGAAGTCCCCGAAGTGATTAAACCGCTTCGTTTGTCACTCTTATAAGGTTGTATTTTTATAGTTATAGATACTGGTTCAGTGTTTTCCATAGTTTAACTTTAGCATTGAGAAATAGAAAGGGAGATAACTCAAGTATTGAGAAATAGAAAGGGAGATAGCTCAAGTATTGAGAAATAGAAAGGGAGATAGCTCAAGTATTGAGAAATAGAAAGGGAGCTAACTCAAGTAAGATTATGAAGAGCTACCTCTTATGGTCCGACAGTTACGCTAGGCATAGTCTATCCCAGTGATGCTCAACCTTAATCAGTCGGCGGGCCATTTCAGTTTCCAATACCCGTGTCGCGGTCCACATCACCAAAAAGGTTAAAAAAATATTTTTGTATTAGAAACCTTGTATCTAGTACTTACCATTAATTCACGAGACGTCTATGATAAACCATCATCTCATCTCAACCTGCGGTCCTTACTGGTGCATAGGCCACCAACCAGCTTTCTCCAGGCATCTCGGTTCTGGGCGAGTCTCTCAAACTGTCCCCATGTCTTGCCCATCTGCTTGGCTTCTGTTTCCAGGTACACCGTCAAAATAGCGCGGACAAGATAGCGCCGACAAAATAGCGCGGTCAAAATAGCGCGGACAAAATAGCGCCGACAAAATAGCGCGGACAAAATAGCGCCGACAAAGTAGCGCAGAAAATATATATTCTAGTCATTTTGAAAGAAATACTTTAGATTTCGTAAAATAAGAATAGAGCTAATTTTTTTTTTTTGGTTTAATTTAATCGTAATTTTTCAGTCATTTTGCAGGAAACACATTAGATAAACATAAAAAAAATCATAAGGTAAAACGAATAATTTCAAATTGTAGCATGTACATATGTATACTATAAAAGTGTACTTTGAAAACACGCAAAGATACTTATCAAATTTACACACACACACACACACACACACAAACTTTCACAAAGTTAAATTGTTGGAAATGTCACGTAGAAATTCCATTACTGGTTTGTTTCCTTACACTGGCAATATAGCTCAAAGTCGTCTGTTTAGTTGGAGGTACTTTGTCTTGCTTGTAGCTTTACTTCGTTCTCCAGCATTGTATCTCACAATCTTGTTCTCAGTGTTCTCCTGTTCTCCGAGGAAGTGAGAGATTAACTTGTACACATTAGGGTGATGACCGTCAGTAGACAGTTGAAAATTGAAATGCATGGTGCCATCCCTCCACTGAATTGTTTGTTCGTGGTAGATTGTCCTGTATACAATCTCTAACATTCCATAATGATATACTCCCTACAACATCTGGCCGAGCTTTATTTAATTCTTCAATGGCAGTATTTACATCGGCAGGTGGAACAAATGAAAGAGCTAACAGCATCTTGACAAACAGGCGTACATTTTTATCTTCCCTGTATGTAGCTGTAAGATTTTCATCTTGTACTTTACGCCAGAGACTTTGTCCAAGATGGAATAGACAACCGACAAGTCTGGTCGCAGGGAATACTGTGCTAATTGCATTTTGACTTGCCTTCTCAAAATCTAACATTACACTCCGCGCAGCCTTGTTTAGATCAAAGAAACATTACAGATTATAGTATAACATACTTTCGTATTTTCCTATCCTATTTTGTCGGGTCACCACATTTCAAAATCCTGTTTTTAGCAAGTTATACATTTAAATCAAAGGTGAAAAGGGGAATGATATAAAATTTAAAGTCCTCTCGTTCTCTGCCAATCTGGCATAATTTCAGATATGTTAATATTGAAAAAAATAGTGACATCAACAAAAATGCTGCCCAGGACATTAAATTACTAATAATCTGGTAATTTCATACACATCATATATGAGTCTGCGCTATTTTGTCTTGCGCTATTTTGTCGGGAAATTTCGCGCTATTTTGTCGGCGCTATTTTGTCTGCGCTATTTTGTCCGCGCTATTTTGTCGGCGCTATTTTGTCCGCGCTATTTTGACGGGTCACCCTGTTTCCATATCGCGGCGCCATGTGTTCCTGGGCCGTCCTCTATTCCTCTTTCCTTGGGGGTTCCAGGTTAGGGCTTGCCAACTTTTCCATATACAGCTGTATAAATGAAACATCAAGTCGGAGCACTAAATGTAGAATGTAGAATGTTTGTTGGTGAGAAAATGTTGCTGAAAAAGTTTGTCCTCAGTGCTTGTAATTATAGTGATCATCCTTAACACTTGTTTTGGGAAATTTAGAAAAAGTTTCAAAAAATAACACGGAATAGAAATCAGTTTCTGAATTACTTGATATTTTTATTTTGCTATAATGTCTGGCTTTGTAAGTCAATCAGTACCAGTTGTAGCTTCGTCTGGGCACTTGAAACAATGACTTTTTAAAATTTACTAACAATGCTCAATCTGAACGCGACCATTATCACATGGTCCAGACTGAACCCCTTGTTCCATAGAATGCTGATGACTAATTCAATGAAGCCACACAGACTTGGTTAAACGTTGCTAATAATTCTTGCTGTCAACCAAACTTCTGGAACCATCAGCGTCATTCCCACTAATTTCTTCCAAGGAAGATCTTCTGTGATGGTTCAAACTTCTATGACCGGACTTCGCCAGTAGTGACCCCATGCATGCTTTTTATAACTATTAGCTTCTCTGAACTTAAAAGGGCTGTTTGTAAGGCAATCAAATACCAACATTTTGAGATGTATCAGATATGTCAGTAGCATGGGCGCCCGCAGGGGATGCAAGGGGGTGCACTTGCACCCCCCTGGATTCTGAGTAGCCAAATTCTAGCCATTTTATCGCACCATCAAATCAATTAATTTCTAAGTAGAAACTGAACAAGTGCTTCCACTGGTTAATGTAGTAGTAGAAATAAGTAGATAAGGCGTATGGAATGGATGGGCAACCATGTAAGTGCACGCCTCTGAATTCCGAGTAACCACATTTTAGCCATTTTTTTAAAATAATGAAATACATCTTCCAGATTGTATTACGTAGATGTTGATTAAGTCAGAATCCAGCACTGGCGGATCCAGGGGGGGGGGGGGGCGGTAGGGGCGATCTAGATCTAAAACTCCAATTCAACTCTAAGATTATAGAACTTCTCTTCGCAAAGATAGTTTTATGCTTTAGCACATGAACATACTAATTATAGTCCATTCATTTCATATTCTAATCAAATTAACATTCAAATTTGTTTTCCTAAAGTATTGTTACATGAGTGCATGGGCGCCCGCAGGGGGGTGCAAGGGGTGCACTTGCACCCCCCTGGATTCTGAGTAGCGAAATTCTAGACAATACAATTTTTTGCATCATTAAAATCAATTAACTTCTTAGTAGTCACTGAGCAAGTAGTAATTTCACTGTAGTACAATCATAAGTATAGTTAATGTTGGAGTTGACTAGTCTAGGTCTAATAGTAGGCTAATAGGAATAGATGGCCGACGTGCACCCCTCTAGATTATAGTAGCCACATTGTAGCAAATTTTATAAAAAATTAATTTCTTAGCAGTAGCAATTTAAGAAGTTTTGCTTCCACTGAAGTACAGCTGTAAGGAAAAACTATTGTTTCAATAAACTAGAATATGCTAATCAAGTGTTGATGGCTGACCGTGTACGCTTTATTATAGTCTTGCAATTTTTTGTACTGTAAAAAAAAAAGTGTGAAATATTCTATTTCACGTAAGTCGTGACAATTTGTTATCTCTTGCACATAATATTATTATTATTTGCACTTATTATTATATTTAGTTATAATAGGACCTAGAATGGGAGAAATTTTTTTTCTTTGTCTTGGAGAAGAAATCCTTGCTGATTTTATATAAATACGATAAATGTGAAAGTTTCTTTGAACAAGAATGAGGAGTGCAGTCATATGTGTAAATGTATTTATGTTATGCACAGTTAAGGTCGGTTTTAGTGCTAGATAGCAGGTTAAACACGTCCACCAGTTTACGATTGCAGACTATCCAAGAAAGCTCTTAATAATAATAAAGTTTAATTTATAGAGCACTGTAGGCTCAAGGCACTGTGATAACATTAAAAACATAACAAGGTTACAAAGACAGTTTGTGAGAATACACAAACTCATTATCGGTCCCCGAAGTGGTCTACCCAGGCAGGTAAATAGACAGGTATCAATATTTTCAAAAAGAACATCATAATTAAATTCTTTCAAACAAAAATGACAGAGAAAAATGGAAAAAGAAGGTTGACAACTCAGTAGACCCTCTCAGCGGATGGAGAAATTTACCCACATCTTTAAATCGCCTTGTCCTTGTCACGAGACAGCTTCAACAGCGTTCTTCTGATTCTATCATCATTGCTTCCAAGAACCTTTTTCCCCACCCGTCGTTGACAAATGGCTTCGGGTTTCTACTTGTAATATAAGTGACTCTTTGGCTTGTCTTCCACTCGACTCACTTTCTTGTCTTTATCGGTAAATATTTTCATCACTCTAGGTGCAATATAACAATCACGTCTCAAACCAAGAATGCTGACTTCTTTATATGTTTGCTTTGCTAAAGTTATTGAATGTTTTTGTTTTCTTTAAAAAGAAAAAAAAAACTCTTCCTATAAATACGCTGATTGTTTTTATTGCTATTAAAACATTAAAAAAAACCATTGGCAACCATAAGGTAAGGAAAGAAAATTTTTCGAAGTCCTTTGTGTCGACATCTCCGCGGGCAGGATGGAACCACGTCGCGGGCCGGATGTGGCCCGCGGGGCGTACTTTGGGCATCACTGGTCTATCCTGTATGAATGACGTTTACCGAAAAACTCTTTTTTTTTTGTGAGCTAAAAGGTGGTAGACGTAACATTGGTGTACAATGATAACACCTTCAATACCAACTTAGCTGACATAGAAAAGAGCACTTGGTTGCATGCGCCTCAGAACAAGACAGGTGGGAAGTCACTCACGAAGGCCGCCGGATACACATTTGAGACCGAAAGAATGTGCGCTGCCGAGGAAAAACGCAGGCACCGACAAAAAAAAAATCTTAATCGACCACAGGTGGACAGTGCAAATATTTGCCCTGGATGTGGCAAAATATGTAGTTCAGGGCAGGGGCTGCGTATCCACGGGAATTACTGCATTCCTCATTAATCTTTGCACTAGAAGACAAGCCTTATTAATATTATCATCAAGAAAAAGAAAATATACAGTACAATGTCTGCACCCATCCTTTGATCTGCTTGACACATAGGGCACTACATAAGATCTGTCAACCTTCTATCTGCATTCTTATCTGTCTTTGATATAATTTCATTCGGATGTTCTTTCTGAAATATTGAAACCTGCCTGAGTGGATGACTTCCGGGGCCTATTTTAAGTTTGTGTTGCTACACAAACTGTCTTTGTAACTTTGTTTTGTATTAAATCAATAAATAATTGTTGAAAGTTTCAACTGGATCTGAGAATGGGCGTAGGAGACATAATGTGTACAATTAACTAAGGCTACGGAATAATCAAAAATTAAATACCTGCTTTCGATCAAACAAAATAATTTATGACCAGTTAAGTTATTTTTTTAATTGTCTCATATCTTGTGTCTATGCTGATGAATATTTGTTCAAAGTTTGAACTTGATCCGAGAATGGGAGTGACAGAAATAACGTGTACAAGCTTTTTACCAGAATGAGGGAGTTAATACAAGTCTAGCCACAAAAAAAATGTTACGATGGCAATGTGTGATCTGTACTGTACCTAAACTTTCAGATGAGCGGATGACAAAATAATGGGCATAGCTGTGGATGTTAGCTGGATTGGTCTTAGGCATAGGCAAACTCGGCTTCCGTCTAGCAAGGGCAGTGTTTTCCAAAATGGGTTACGGAAGACTTTGGAAGGATGGATCGGAAGTTTTTCGGTAGTTCTTGTAAATTGTTGTTTTTTTTCATGAAATATTTTCAATGCTTCTTTTAGATTATAGTGGAAATCCTTTTGATTTCCTAGTCTGTACAGATAAATTTTCCAAGAATAAGCCAAAGGATTAAAATGTGTCATAAGTGCGCCATTTTTAAAGCTATATTTGCATTGCAAATTAAGTTTTAAAACATTCCATATTTATGAGTTCAATTTTAAATTTTACTAGCGTATTTTTTATTCTATTATATTTTAGTTAACATTCCTTTGTACTAGACCAGGGGTGGGCAAATTACGCCCCGCGAGCCACATTAGGCCCTCCGAAGTGTTTTATGCGGCCCGCGAAAACCTAAATAAATCAAGTGTGCCCACACATTAAACATATAAAATACAAATAAATTAAAAATAAATAATTGTAAATATCTATATACATTATTGAAACTTTTGATTCTTATCTCTTAGAATGAAGAGGCTAAAGAAACATTGTCTCTGAACGTCCTTCTCAAATGTTTAAAGTAAACGATGATTATATTTAATAGCAATATTACGAAAAATCCAGTAAAGCACATAAGCGCAGACCAGTATTTATAGAATGCTATGAAGAACTGTGTTAAAAGTGTTGGGTTGGCTTGTACAATATGGCAAGGGTAACAACTGATGAAGCTTTGACTGAAAAAAAACAACTTTTTAAATAAAATCAGGAAAATATCCCAACCATAAACTAGTAACTGAATTAATACACGATAATTATATAGTATGAAGTAGTTAACAGGGTTATTCCTAGACATAGTCTAACTATGCTGCTGCCAAGTCTATGCTTGATGGGGGCCTCGCACAAGAAATATACCTTGCAATTATAGAGAAGGAATAGCAAAACTTGTACTAAATGTTATTGTTAAAAGGTACACTAAGTTTTAATAAATTGCATGATTTTATTTTTTCCCTTTATTGTGTATTTTTCTATTGAATTCGGAGCCACCAAATTCACTTCGCATATGGCCTCCAATTATCCAAGGCCGGCCCCGACTGGCAGTTCCGAAAAGTATGTGAAGATTTGGAATTAAAACATTCTGATGTTTGGTAACACAGTTGTATTCACTGGCCCATCATTAGATCAATAAGGGATCTCAAGGAAGAAATTGTTAGGTTCCTTGGTGCACTGTGACCCCTTCCTACTACTTTTAATAAAGAGTTAAAGACAGACTTCATGATTAGCATCGGAACCATTGCAGTTTGTTGTTTGCACATGAAATGTATGTGTTTCTTAAATCTTTTTAAACAAAGCTATTCCATTTTTTGAGGCAGGCAACATAAATTAAGGATTTATCATTTTACCTTAGCTGGAAGACTACCAAGCAGTTGCACAAAAAGTCAACAAAAAGCTCAGACAAGACAAGCATTTTACAACAATCTGACTGAACAGGCAGAAGAAGCAGCAGGTAAAGGAGATATAAAACAACTGTACAAAATCACCAAACTTCTCAGTACCAAAAAGGCTAACTGCAATGTTCCAGTCAGAGACAAAAATGGAAAACCACTTTCTTCAATAAATGAACAATTTGAAAGATGGAAAGAATATTTTCAAGAAGTGCTCAATAGACCCAAACCATTAAATCCACCAGATCTACATGTAGGACCAACACTAGACATAAACATGGAAGAAGTAACAAAAGAAGAAATAAGGAATGCACTCAAACAAATGAAGACTGGTAAAGCAGCTGGAATTGACAACATACCACCTGAAGTTCTAAAAGAAGGAGGAAGTGAAATAGTTGACCAACTACACAAACTATTCAACAAAATTTGGTTAACTGAAACACCTCCCGTTGAGTGGAAAAAGGGCTTACTAATAAAACTACCAAAGAGTGGAGATCTATCACAATGTGAGAAATGGCGAGGCATCACTTTGTTGTCAGTACCAAGCAAGATTTTCAGCAGAATCCTACTAAACAGAATAAAGGGAGCATGTGATGAACACCTAAGGGAAGAACAAGCTGGATTCAGAAAAGGCAGATCTTGTGATAACCAAATAGCAACACTCAGAATAATTGTAGAACAATGTGTCGAATGGCAATCTCCTCTCTATGCAACATTTGTTGATTTTGATAAAGCCTTTGATAGTGTCGACAAGGAATCTATCTGGAATGTAATGAGACATTATGGGATCCCAAACAAAATAATTACCATAATCCAAAACCTTTATGATGGTTTCACCTGCCAAGTAACCCACAGTGGCAAGCTATCAGAAAAATTCCCAGTCACAACAGGAGTCAAACAGGGATGTCTTCTTTCACCGCTCCTGTTTCTTCTAGTATTGGATTGGGACACAAAAGAAGCCTACTCTAATTCAGGGAAAGGAATCCAATGGACCCTCACACAAAAACTTAAAGACCTGGAATTCGCTGACGACATAGCCTTATTATCACACAGACTACAGGATATGCAAGAAAGATCACAGCCTTAAGTGAAGTAGGAAAAAGAGTAGGCCTCAAATTAAACCCCCAAAAAACAAAAGTACTTAAAGTAAACAAAAAAGAAATTGGAGACATAGAACTGGATTCCCAGGCCATAGACCAAGTAGAAAATTTTATATACCATGGGAGTGTAGTCAGTGTAACAGGTGGAACTGATGAAGACATTAAACGTCGTATAAATCTAGCGCGTCAGACATTTACATAGCTAAAACCAACCTGGAAATCTCCTCACATCTCAAACAAGACAAAAATAAGAATCTTTAACTCTAATGTCAAGGCTGTCCTACTGTATGGTTCTGAAACATGGCGAACAACTGAAGTGACAACAAGAAAAGTACAAACCTTCATCAACAGATGTCTGAGAAATATCCTAAAAATAAAATGGTACGACAAAGTAGAAAATACCAAACTGTGGGAGATGAGTGGGCAGAAAAATATAGAGATGCAGATCTTGGAGAGGAAGTTGAAATTGATTGGTCACACCCTTAGAAAAGATACCAGCAGCAGAGCTAGGCAGGCCTTAGAGTGGAACCCCCAGGGAACAAGACGTAGAGGAAGACCAAAACGAACATGGGGACGCAGCATACTGGAGGAAGCCGAGAGGACCGGAAAGAGCTGGGAAGCCATCAATAAACTTGCAAGAGACCGTGGAGAGTGGCATGTTTTTGTCGAGGCCCTATGTTCCACAAGGAACACAAAGGAACGATGATGATGACGATGGAAGGTGAAACGATTCCTAGTGAAATGGTTGAAAAGTTCAAAGACTTATTTGGATTCCTTGATTGTGGAATTTTAAATCAATTTTAAAACGTCAAGAACCTTAAATAAACTAGTTTTCAATACCCTCAGCTCACCATTTAATGCAGAAACTGACTCAATTCCAGATGACATGCCTCCAAGCAAATTATGACTGAAAGAGAAGTTACAGTTAGTTCTTTTGCGCAAGAAACTCTATATCCACATTTTATTTAACTTAAACTTTCACATTTTATGGAACCACATTAATCTTTGAACAAGCATTTCATTTTGTTTGAAAATTATCAAGTGTTAGAACACGTCGATGCTTATTGGAGGTAATTTGACAGTAGTCACAAGAAAAAAAAACTACTAGTAAAGTAGTTCCATAGATCCGGAACATTATGCGCGAGAGTAAGTAGTTATATACTTCACATTAAGTACCACTATACATTCACGGTGAAATTTTTAATGTAAACTCACTTCATTAGAATTTTAAAAAGTCATTCAAAGAATTAGTTCAATAAATTGGGCCCGCCTAGTCCCCAAACTTTATTAATGCGGCCCTCGGTTGAAAAAGGTTGCCCACCCCTGCAGTACATACAAAGTAAACGTGTACCAATAACTCTGTAGCTACTCTTTTCTTGATAATAATAATTGAATTATTTCCCTTTGACCACATCTCAACATTTTTCAATGTTTTAGGTTCGGCAAGCTAAGTATGTCACAATGACGACTGCGTACCCACGTGAAACACTGCACTCTGAATCTAAAATTCGAGGTCAAACCTTGGTATCATCTCGAAAGACGATTGTCACATAATCATTATTAGTTCATTATCTTCTTCTTGAAACTGTCAGGTAGAGTTGAGCCTTTGGCTCTTGGAACTCTAGGCCAGCAAAAGTGAACAAAGACCCCCGCCAATTTTCTTTTCTATACCAGGCTACCCGTGCAGGACACGCCATTTATGTAACGACCCCTTGAGGAACAGCGCAAGGATTGTGACAAGGTTGTGGGAGCTTTTTTACAACTCAGCACATTGCAAAGAGGATGCTCTCACACCCTCTTAGGCACCCCCACGGGAGTCTTGTTTTGCTACACTTTAGCCTAAACGTTTCCTCCTACGATCGTTTCCACCCGGGCGCCACTATTAGGCAGGGTAGCATGACCGGAAGTTTATTATAAAATGCTCCAACTTACATAGATCTAAGTATTTATTTCATTCCATAGTGAATTCTATTCTATGGCCACCGTCAGTCGCGAAGCGACTATGGATCATCTCATGGAAATGAGATGAATGCCTGGGCATAAGCTGTGGTCGGAACGATGTCGCCCACACATCAGTTCCCCCCTCTCCACGCAGCCGATGTATCCAAAGGAACGGCAGTGCCGATACAGTTTGGGGTCAGCAGCGTCGCAGGTTCTGCCAGAGTGTAGCACTGGGTGCTGCAAACTGCCTTAGGGTCGCCAGCTCCTGATTTTTCCTCAGGGTTGACTCCCGAAGCCTTTCCCTAGGTTGGGTATAGCTGCAAGGCAGCAGAGGTTTGAAATCAGAGTTTTCCTTCTCCTAGGTGGGTAGCCAGCCATGGCTAACGAGCCCCTCCTGCCCGAAGCTTACTGGTTAAGGCGCCAGTTACTCGCCTGTGCCCCTTCTCCTGTTAGTAAGAACAGTTCCGCCGGACTCAATATCTGAGCCACACGTGAAGGCCGGGAGTTGGACTGGTTGTCAGAGGCTGTTTGAGACGCATGCCATTAGGAAGCATTTTATAGGTAGTGGAGTGCTTACATCCATTACCACTTCCGGCAATGACAACCTTGCGGAATTATTAAGACCGGAACCTGACTTCCACAGTTAGTTTGATTAAATATCAAATAATATTTAGAGGGTCTTAGATAGACTTAAAAGGCCCTAAGCTACTAAATATTTGAGGACCTTGTAACGCAATTTTTTTCACTTTCTTCAAAATGATTGAAAATATCCCTTTGTAATTGTTTTGAAGTTGGACGCATAAATGTTGAGATTAATCGGGAATTACCTTTAATGTCGTGGACCTATATTGAACGCTTAAAACGGAATTAGCTTAGAGACATCTTAACGGACAAGAGACCCGTAGCAGTATTGATTAAGACAAAGAGTGTTATACTAGATCTAACGACGTTGTCCTTTCTTTTGTAATTAATAGTTGTAATTGAACGAGAACTGACCTTCTCAGCATCTTTACGGTCCTCAGGCTGGCTCGGACATGTTCGCCGGATGGAGGACATTTG
>JADKLZ010066500.1:0-12052 GCA_021533235.1 Biomphalaria straminea | reverse complement strand
CGGCAACAAAAATCCTTGTCTACAATGCCTGCGTCCTAAGCACACTCCTCTATGGCAGTGAGAGTTGGGCAACTTACATGCGACAAGAACACAGATTAAATAGCTTCCACCTACGTTGCCTGCGATGCATAATGTGCATCTCCTGGAGGGATCGTGTCACCAACCAGGACGTTTTGACACGGACCAACATGCACAGCATCTATGCTCTCCTTCAACAGAGAAGACTACGCTGGCTAGGTCATGTCACGCGCATGCCAGATGGAAGAATCCCGAAAGACATCCAATACACTGAGCTAGCAGAGGGAGCCAGACCCAAGGGCCGCCCAAGATAACTTACAGAGATGTCTGCAAGCGAGACATGAAGGCAACGGGCATCAACCAAAGTATGTGGGAGGAGATAGCCCAAGACCGAACAGCATGGAGACAGACTGTGCGTGCTGGTACGAACTTTGCTGAATGCAAAAGAAACGAAGCTGCATCGGCCAAGAGAATGAAAAAGAAAGCTGCCCTGCTGTCAGCCAGCCCTAAAACTGAGGAATATAAATGCACGAACTGTGGCAAACTATGCCGATCCAGAATTGGCTTGATCAGCCACTCCAGATTCTGCCCCGTCTCAAGACGTAACCAAAGTCAGTGACTCATCTGGGCGCATCCATTGTCTTCCGAGACAGAAGGAGCCATATATATATTGATTGAAATATTACTGCTAGTGGTTGATAGTCGATGAGTGTAGATCAGTGGCGTCAGCAGGGTGGGTGCCACCTGGTGCGGTCAGCTCAGGGTGTCAATTTCCCGCGCCCCCTCCCCTTTAAATTTTTAAAAATTTTCTTCATTTATTTTTTTTTGCGCTGTAATACATGTAGTTTATAATTACTTACGTCATATGATTGTTGAACAACTATAAAATGAGTATGTATTAAATTTTAAAATTCAGTTATTACAATTGATCTATCTTTCACTTGGTTGGTGTAGCCATGTGAATTTCTGGACTCATTCTTAATCTTCAGAATCAAAGACATTGCCATTAGTTCAAGTTTACAACAAGGCAACCATAAGTAAATTACACTGTTTTTTTTAATTAATTTTTTTTTTTTTTTTTTTTTTTTTTTTTTAAACTTGAAATCGAAATATAAATTGCTCTAAAATTCATGTCTTTAATGATTTCATTTTTTATACTAAAAATCCCCTTTCAGAAAGTGTTGTTTGTCCTTCTGTCTCAAAAAGTTCTTTTTTTTTTCAAAAATCTCTTTTTCACATGACATTATTGATAAGAAGATGGTATGAAACAGTTTTAGGCTTTGTTAAATGATTTAGAGATATTTTTTAAGGTCTTAGTAGCATATGAATTATGCACTGTGAACTTTTATTTTCTTTAAGAATAACTTTTGTTGCCTTAATATCTCTTCTCAGTAATGGTATTTTTCTTTGAGTGCCGTCTTTTGAAAAAATTATCATATACGCCAATATTTTGAAACTGACACCTACAATTCTTTTTTGGTTGTTGAACTAAAGAATTTTTGGACTGGATTGCTCCCGAATTCTCTGTTACATCAATGATTGATTCGAGTAGAAGTTGAAGCTTAGAGTTTAAAATACCAATGCACTTAAGAATGAATCTCTACTTCTCTTCTTAAATAGTGAGTCTGGTATCTTGTCATTTATCGCCTGAAATTTTCTTCTGGTTTTTAGTTGTTGTTTTTTTTTTATTTCTGAATCACAGGGCTATTTTTTAAAAAGACCCTTTAAAAAAAACACTAGTTTCTAATGTGTTACGCTTTTCTTAAAGAAAAGGTTTAATTAGTCACTACATTGTCAATAATTTAAAGATATACCTACTCTTGTGCATCTTTGACCTTCTAGTACATAGTCCCCCTAAGAAAAAAGTAAAGTAAAGATAGATAAAATAAAAGAATTTATGCTGCGCCTCTAGTGGCAAAAATTTCAGAACGAAAAAAACTATTTCAATCGTATCGAAAAATGCAAGGCTAAAAAGCTTATTTCTGAACAAGAATGTTGACCCTATAGATTAAGTGAACGTTATACACACTTATGTAATAGCTTTTCCGTTGGTTCTTAATACATCCCCTTTACTCCTCCAAATCATTGAAGGTGCATTTCATGTGTTTGAGCTCCACATATAAATTTAAGATAAACCTTTCTAGACATTTTAAGATATTAAGTTGATCTCATCACCGTCGTTTTTTTTTGTGTCTCCCTTTAAATTGTATAACTTCTCTACTTGCTATGTCAGGTGTGTCGTCAAACACAATACAAAGGTGCTGTTGTGATTGTTATGATCTCTTTACTGACTTTACTAGGATCGTATTTCGACAAGACATACTAAGGTGCTTACAGTCATTCTGACTCTAATATCTTCTCGTCCGTTGCTAAAACATTAATTAACTTTTTAACATTACAGATATACTTTCAGCTATGGGTTTTATGCATTTAGAAATTACGTCATCTTGTAAAGAACCTTCTCGGGATTTAGTTCAACGCTCTTTATATCTCATGTAGGGGCAGTGGCGTCACTAGGGTCGGTGTCACCCGGTGCGGACCGCACCCCCACGCACCTGCCTAGTGACGCCACTGTGTAGAGGTAGGATTGAAACAATGAGGTGTAAGCATAAGGAAGAAATGTTACGTATTATTATCGTTGTGTAACAATCTAGTATAAACAACTAGATACTAGAAAGAAACACTGAGGTGTTATATTTCATAGACTTTATTTACAAAACCCTCATGTTCTATATATTATTGTACTCAATAGTTAGTGCTAATAGGTTTAACATGCACCAAAAAAAAAAGAGCTAGGTATAGCTAGGCAACATAGAATCTAGATCCCAATAATAGTCAATGAGAGCTAAGACATTACCCAGATACAATACATGAATAATACCCCCCCCCTAAAAAAAAACACAGTTCTGACCAAGACCCGAGCAGTACACGAACTGACCACTAGATACGATATCAACTCCCCTGAAAAACATCATAAAAAAGTTCACAACTCATAAAATAAACAAACACATTCACTGTTTTATATGATGTACATCCCTGCTCATGACATATCTCATTTGATATTTTCATTTAATAAAGACTCGTTGTTAATATGGTCACACAATTTTAAATAATCTGCTTTTTATATACTGCCACTGTTTTACTTTTTTACATTAATCATTGCAACGACTTCCTTGTCAATTGTATTTGTAGCCAAATTCTCATGTTTTCTAATTTCCAATCCAGAAAAATTCTTCATACGTTTTTTAATATTCCAATTTCGGACTAAATTTCAACTACACATTAAATTAAGTTACAAATTTAGTTAAAAATAGTCGACAATAAAAAAACAATTTTTTTTTCTCTTTTTTTTTAGTGACTAAATCGTCCCCATTTGGAAGCATCAAAACTATTCTTGGCACAAGTCAAGAAGAAATGTCCCCTAAAATATTCAAGTATATCATTCTACTGAGACATTCAGGATGGCTGCCTGTTCGTGTGGTTTGCGCGCTGGACCGTCGTTTGGATTTATCGATTGTCCAGGGTTCAAACACTGCCTGCTAGCGTCCCTCGTCGTCCTGCGTCTTCAACTCTGAAGGAACATCCGAAACATGTAACACAATTTTTAGAAAAATGTTAAATTTCCATCATCTTGGCTACAACTTATTTTACAAAAAAAAACAAAAAAAAAACAAGGTTACAAAGATAGTTTGTGTGGACAAACAAAACTCAAAATCGGCCCCCGAAGTGGTCCACCTAGAGACCGACGGACAGATCAAGACATTAGTAGAGGATAGAACTTATTAGACTGTAAAAATATACTTTAAAAAATCATCAAAAATACATATCTATTTTATAGGATGTGGCTCACAATTGAATGTAGACATATTTATTAACTGAAAAAACAATGTTCAAGGTGGGTTTCGAACCAAAAACCTTCTGCGCATTAGGCAGCTGTGATAAACACTACGCTACGGAAACATATATCAAAATGTTTAATATATTAGAATGATCTAAAATATCATGATGTTCATTTTCATTTTCTCTTCTAGTTTGTGAGTTCTAAACGGGAAGGACGGACAGACGGACAGACAGGGCACACAAAACTAAAAGAATCTTTTCCCCTTTTGGGGACCGCTAAAAAGTGAAATAATATCATCACTTTCAGTAATCTCCGTGGCCACTTCTTGACTTTCCAACGCTACAAAATTTACATTAATTACATGTAAGATTTCAATAATATTTTATGCCTGAAGAATGTCGTCATTTGTTAAACAGTGACTATTGGTTGGTATCCTGATTCCAACTTGATAGTCGCAAATGTAATAGATTTGATTAAAAATAGCAAAGTTCATTTACACACATGCAGCTGTTATACATATGGTTTCACTTTTTTCCTTGATATATTTAATATGATATAGCATTTAAAACCTTTTGATAGGATTTCATTAAAAAATAAAAATATGTGTACCGGTAGTCGAAATAAAAAAGGATACATATCTATTTACTTATTGTGAATAACATGTTCCAATATTTAGCCACTGTCGTTTATTTTATTTACATTGTCAGTTATTAACAAAATGCATTTTTTGGGTGTCATTCCCCCTTCAACAAGTGTCACCCGGTACGGACCGCACCCCCTGGAGACGCCACTGGTGTAGATATAATGCATATGACTACAGTTTAATTGAGATTAAATATTACAAGATAACACGGCCTGTTAAACATAACAAATTATTACAGAAATAAAGGCACATTTGAAGACCTCAAGATTCACGACCATTAGTCTGTGTCCGTTATTCGACTAACCTTTTTCCATTCTAACTTTTAAATATACTATATTGTCACTACGGAAAAACCCAATTAAACCCAACTTCTAAGCGTCTTACTATTGAGTCATCACAGTAAAATAAAATTTAAAAAAAAATAAAAAAATAAATACATAAAGATACTAGGAAAATTTTTTTGAGATTTTCAAATATTTATCCTTTTTCAAGTAGAATGCGTTTTCTTTCTTTTTTTTAAGGCCTTGATTCTAGATTGGCTTTACTAAATACGCAGACTAAATTTCAGATGCTATCAGCAACTAAGAATGCATGGATCAGATTGTTTCGTAAGTAGGTTGAGCTTTTTTATTTTATTTAAAACAAAATAAAGCGTTTATCTCGTGAAGAAAATAAATAGTACATAAGTAGTTTTTTTTTTGCTTTTGTTTATATATATATATATATATTGTTATAACCCTATTTGCCCTATTGGCGGCGCAAAAGGGTTAACTGACAGCTGACATGTGACACAGGCAAGTAGTACAGTTAGCGTGCTATATCGAAGGAGAAAGAACAGGAATGGCATGAACTTTGTACGCAAATGTGACCACTGTTATGGTCATCTGATCATAAGCCTGTGTGTAGGAGAAACCAGAGACAGAGTGTGTAGGCAAGGAGTTCAAGACAGGACACGGAGGAGACTAGGTCTTTTAGTCTGTTTATGAAGTCGGTCCTGGTCGAGTCCTGAACTGAATGTACGTGTCCAGAAGAGATAGAGACAATAGAGTTTAGTTTGTGATGTACAGTGTAGCATTTGTAGCTGTTGATGTGCCAATTGTCTAGTATTGGCTGTTATCTTTTCCATTAGTAAAGTACCAGATTATATTTGGAGCTCTTGTTGTCAGTTTCTTTGATGTGTTGTGTTGTGTGTTTAGCAGAGTTTACGGAAAGCCTGACATGGGAATCTGAGATTCGTAACACTGGTGTCGAAGTGGGATTGGATTTCCTATGGCTTCTGTAAAACTGCTGGATGAACTGAATCTGAAAGAACTGAAACAAGAGCTGAAATGGCGAAGACTGAAGTGCTACGAAAGGAACATCGAAACTCTTAAAGAACGTCTCCGGCAAGCCCTGGTGGAAGAAAAGGAAGATCCTAACACGTACCTCCTTGAACTCGAACCCGATGTGGTAGAGCTGTTGAGCACCTTTATAGAACAGAGGTTGGCGGACTTGCAGAATGTGTTAAAGAGGTGACTCGCATAAAGACGAAGAAATGAGAGAAGCGACCAGTAGCTCAACCAATGATTTTGCTGTTGATGTACCTCCTTTGCCTTGTTAAAAACCTCTTTCAATGGTAAGCCTGTCCATTCTTTTATGTTGTCCTCCCATCATTTAATTTGTCTGCCTCTTCTTTTGCCCAGTACTGTTCCCTGAAGAAAGGTCTTTTTCAAGCCCCGCAGATCTTGTAATGTGGCCATAGATTTTACGCTTTCGTTTTTTTTTACAATAGCTAGCAAAAGACCTCTTTGGAGCCGCCTCTGAGTATCTTTTTTCACCAACTCTCTTTCTTTGTAACCTTATATAATAATACTCTGGTGATCGATTAAGATTTTCTTTTCGTCGTCTATGTCTGTCCTCAGAAGCGGACCAGGTGCTCTCTTCTATGTCAGCTAAGGCAAGTTGGCACCTGATCTTAAAGCATCTCCGTGAGGCATCTCTGTTACGTCGACCACCTCTTACCTCACCAAAAAATGACTACTTTTGGCATACGTTCGTCCCTCATCCGGCCCTTCTGGTTTCCTATATCTGACATGGCTTTCCTGAGTTCTGTTCACAACACAGACTCCCCTTTCTTCCATCCTCTTTCACAACAAGTTCAGACAAATAGGATTATAGCGCATTGAGAAAGTTAAAAGCTAAACTAATTGGCAAAGATATTTTTATCGCATAGATGTAATGTCTAGGTCAATCATACATTTCACTACATTGACTACATGACTCCTCCAAACTTATGAATAAATAACACTATAATGGTGTAGCTCCGCTTTAGCGACGACACCGAAGTTGCGCATCAGAGCACCGTTCAAGACGAGTATGAGAAGACATATGGATTCTATAGGAAGGACTGTTGAAGATCAGGCTGAAGAGATCTGCAGATTATGTGGGTGCCAGGGAGTCTGAGATGACTGGGGCAGAGTGCCGTCCTGCATGATACCAGGGAACTGTTTGGAAGACCTGGAGCGACACTGGGAAGTGTGCCGGTGGTGGGTTGTAGTGTTTAATAAGATTAAGATATTACTCCCTGTGACTTGATAGCTAAAGTCTATGTCTAAGTATTTGTTTATAGCTGTAAATAAATACATCGTCTCTCATTATCTCCTTCCTTTTGTTAAAAGTGTTTGCATTAGATTTACTACAATAAGATATTTTTTTTGGTATTACAAGTATCTTTTCATACTTTTTTTCTTTATCAGCTGATGATACAAGTTGTTTCTGCATGTATTGCGAACCTATTCTTACTATCGAGATTTGCCGTACGACTACAAAAGTCTATCTTTGTCAGAAAGAAATAATTATATAAACCTCTAGACAAAGTCTTCGATAATATGGAAAATAAACTAAAACATTGTGAAAATTGATTCCTGTTGATTAGTTGGTTTGTTAACACCACATCTTGTTTCTAAAAAAGGTCTTTAAATTAAATGTAATAATGAAGAAGCGATCAAATCACTATATTCTCGCTCATATAGCCAGCGTGTTATACAAGTTTTATTTTTATAAACAGTAGAAAATGTATTTTAAATAGCATAACAGAAATTATACACATACCAGTGTGGGGGAGTGGGTCTTTATAAAGTTTTGAAATTGACTTTGGGAAGTTTTATTTATATCTCATTATAAACCTCAAGAAAACAAATAGTTGGTTTATTGTTGTGACAGAGAATGCTTAATATACCTGTAATGCATTGTGACAAGCAAGTAAGCAACAAAACTAATTTGCTGATGTCGGTAATGTCCACCATTTCTTCTTCCTCGTCGTTCTCGTTTAAGCATTCAGAAGACTAGACCAATACATGAGATGAACTGCATGGTGGTTTCCAAATAGGGAACTCTCCACATAGTTTTCTTTCTATTGGGGTGTTTTGGGGCCAGAGTCTTCCTACGGCCCTCTTGGTAAATAGGACATTTTTGAAGGACATGGTCAGCATTCTCTAGTGATAATCCACATAAACAAATTTTACTGGTTCCAATTTTGAGCTTCCAGTACCGGTACATGTGTTGTCTCATTCTGTTGTGTCACGTCCTGAGTCGAAAGATTTGACGTTGATCTTGTAGGGATAGCTTATAATAAGCATCATCTTTCTTGTGATTCGGATGAGAGCTTGTCCATTTCTCATTTATTTTATTCACTATTAGTTTCTTCACTTCTTATCGATAGAGTGCAGTGTTTAATCGTGAAGTTGTACTCCCACACTTGGCGAGTGTGTCGGCCATCTCGTTTACTTCTATATGTGCGCATCCCCAGTTTATATCCAGTCTCACTGTCACTGTCCTCGCGATAAGTTAGTGAAGCCATCAAAACGTGGGTCATTTTCACTGTCTTCTTTCAATAAGCGAAACATGTTAGCAGCACGCTGTGATGTCAAGTAGACGAACGATACAGTTGTATTGCTAACACTCTTCTTTATGTATCTTTTTGTATTTGTTCACTGTTCGTAGTTCATAGTTTCTGATAGCTCTTTCTGAAAATATTGAAACTTGCCTTTTTAATTGCCTGAGCAGACTTTTACGGGGGTCGATTCTGAGTTTGTGTTTCCACACAAACTGTCTTTGAAATCTTGTTAGTTTTTTTTTTATCTTCTGACTAATCATTAAAGTAAAGTTCCCCTTTCAGACCTTGTGGACTATAGGGCAGATGATGTAGCCTAAAGTTCATCTGATTCTGTGGCCAACGGTTAACGAGGGTGTCATGTGGCCAGCACAACGACCAACCGCCTTCACTTTTCCACAACTAGTGTCAGGTACCCGTTAGAGCTGGGTAGACTCAGAGGCGTCCAAGGATCCCGAAATAAAAATCCCAGGATTCGAACCCGGAACTCCCGGTCCAGAAACCAAGCGCTTTACAGCTTAGCCACCTCGCCTCCAATCATTAAAGTGTTTTTATAATATATCCTGCTGTAGCAATTATAATAAATCTGTCCTTAACTGGATTGAACTGAATTGGAGAGGTAAGCAGATGTTCGGAATCAATTTAACTCAACGTCACGTGATGTAATCATTAGATATTTTTAAGGAAATTTAAATATCAATTAGCCAGGCGTGGCCAATCTAAGGTTGATTACCCAAAAGTGGTGCATTGAGTGATTCTAAGTGGCGCATCATACCACCGAGAAAAAAAAAGCTTACTTGTAAAACAAATAATAACCGATTTAGAGAAAGAAATAAAAAAGTACAACATTTGGACAGTAGCTATATTGACGCCCGAATCGACCACACAGTTATAAAACTAATCTGACCAAAGGCCCAGAACACTAGAAGAATCAGATTTTTCTGTTAAAATTCGGTGAACTCATGACTTGCACATTTAATGACTGGTAGGGTTGCTGAAACTGTAACCTTGCTTGATATACAATCGTGTAGAGTGTATATGAATATGCCAGAGGCTATTTATGAAAATATTTTTGAAGTTTTAATACGAGTTATGGAATATTTGAATAAAATAAGACGAAGAGGATTGAACTGAAGAGAATTAAGAGAATATTGTGAAGTGTTTGATAATGAAATAGTTTGATCTTCTCCTCAATTGCCTGATGCGTTGCACTTTTAAATGACAAGTTTTTAGGGACAGTTCGGATATTATGTAACATATTAAAAACACGCTTTTTATCCCCCCCCTGCCCAATTTATAACAAATCGAAAGTAAACTCACCCCCACATCTGCGGCGCATCGATGACGTATACAGTTTTCTTTTTTACCACCAGTACTGCACATATAAATCTTCCATAAATGTATTTTTTTTAAAACCCTTTTGCGATGATTTTGTAATTAACGTCTAATGAAAGTCAGAAACTCGTATAGCTCCACTTAATATCGATCAACAGCACTTAACTCACGAGCCGTCAAATACCGGTGGTCTATACTTCCCCGTAATTTCCATCAAGAGACAGGGTTACTGCAGCGATCGGACCCCATGATGACCTGCTAACTACTGTGAAGAAACGAAAGCTTAAAATGTATGGCCATATAAACAAGATCTTCTTGACTCGCAAAGACCTTCCTCCAGGGAACAGTACCAGGAAAAAGAAGAAGAGACAGACAGGGAAAGCGGTGGGAAGACAACATCAATGAATGGACGGGCCTAACATTGGAAGAGGTTTTAAACAGGGCAAATGATAGAGAGGAATGGAGAAAGACGGTCTACAAGTAGGGCCTATTGCTTGGTACCCCAACGGTTCACCAGACTAAGGGACAGGTAACAGGGTTATTTCAGTCACAGTGGCAACCGCATGTTGTTTCGTTTTCAGCTTCGCCTTCATTTCATTTCGTAATTGTTGAATTTTAGAATCTCCCACCTTTCGGGACCTTAATTCAGCTACCTCATTTCTTAATTGTTGTTTGAAACTGTCTATGTCCTTTTTTTTCAATTCAGACACAAAGGATTCTTATTGAGCTCAGTTTATTACCTAGTTCGTTCTTAACTTCATCCTTCACTGATAGCAGGTCTTCCTTTAATTGTTCTTACATCGTGTTACAAAGCTCTCTCAAATCCGGTTATATTTCAAACATGTAGGTCTCTAGATCCTGTTCTTCATCTATGATGCTTTGGCTAATACGTTCTATGAGTGTCTCCTAATTGCCGCTTACTTTCAGCTCCCCCCCCCTTTTGAGTTCCTGTAACGACTAAGTGTTTTTGACGCCATCTAGTATTAAAACGTTGATCTACTTAACTGAAACCTATAATATTGATTTACCCGAAAATAGAATCGTTCAATGTCTTGTACATAGGGCTTCCTCTCCCCTTTAGTTGAGGATCCCACTATCTGACATCAATAGCTGTAAATTAGCCAAATAACCCAAACGAAAGGATTACAAAATAGAACGTTTAATCAATAAGAAACTATATCTAGAGCCAAAGTAATCACATCTCAGGCGTTCGTGTTTTCGATCTCTCCTCTGTATCTCCATCGTGTCCTATGGTGCACAATATCGCGCCAAATGATAGTGCGCAATGTAGAGTCATACCAATATTTACGAGATACCTAGTAACCTACAGGAGGAGGCGCGGTGGCTGAGCGGTAAAGCGCGTTTCTTCTGAACCGGGGGTCCCGGGTTCGAATCCCGGTGAAGACTGGGATTTTTATTTCGGGATCCTTGGGCGCCTCTGAGTCTACCCAGCTCTAATAGGCACCTGACATTAGTTGGGGAAAAGTAAAGGGGTTGGTCGTTGTGCTGGCCACATGACACCCTCGTTAACCGTGGGCCACAGAATCAGATGACCTTTACATCATCCGCCCTATAGACCACAAGGTCTGAAAGGGGAACTTTACTTTTTTTACTTTAGTAACCTACAGAATAAGAACCGATTTAGCTTTCATGGTTTAGACTTAGAGTCACCCAGATGTAAACTAGACCTTATTATAATGCAGCTGTGATGTAGATTCGACGTGGCAGTTACATGTTTATCTTTAATAACCCTGTACATGACAGGCGCACTTACTTAGAATTAATGTATTGATTACTTTGGGGATTCACACAATAAATTTAGTAGGGTATTACTAGGTATTTGTCTTCGGATTACTCACTGGACATACTCACAGGGCAATTTACATTTAGGTTTAGGGTAAGGACTGTAAATGTAATGGACACAGTATAACAACATGAGTCCCAATTAACAATTTTATTTTATTAGAGCCTTCACTCCAGCCGCATGTTATCAATATGACCCCTTAGTACACCCAGTCCAGAGTTACAGACTTTCTTTGCTGTTCACTCAACCATGTACACTGAAGGTCAACTGGTCATTTCTTAAACAGGCACACACACTGCACTACTTGCCACTCAAAACATAAACACTTACTATCACAGTACGTCTGTAATTACTTCCAGTAGAAACACCTGTCTTTTTTGTAAATAATTGAAGCATAGTGTTCATATTAGATGTTTTGACCCCAGTGGCGTAGCTAGGGTTGGGGGAGGAGGGGGAGAATTTGAAAATCTCCCCGAAACCCCACTCGAGGAGCCCCAAAATTAGTGTTTTTACAATACACACACACACACACACACACAC
>JADKLZ010066494.1:0-15933 GCA_021533235.1 Biomphalaria straminea | reverse complement strand
GTGATGACAAGAACAAATTCCTGATTCTAACAACGTCCCTATATCCGATTAACTATAATGGATACAAGGCTTATGCTCTAAATGTTTTCGGTCATCAAACGTCGGCCATCTATCAAACGAATCGGGTACTCTTATAATATTGACAAATGAGAGATGGGGAATTGGAATAAGACAGCTGCAACTGTACCGTACTTTTCCTCTTCATTTACAGAGAGAAGGGTTGGGAGGGGAGTGCATGAGTTGGGGTGTGGGAAATATATTATATATTGGCCAAAACTTATACCACTAGTAAAAACTTTTTTTTCGACTTATATCGAAACAATGACCGAGCTCTTGATCGAATGTGAAATAACTTGTACTGTCAAAACATTGTTGTTGATGCGCATCGTGCTTATGGTTTTTTCCCTTAAGCACGTGATAACATAAAAGCAAAGTGTTTCATGGTATCGATGTCCCAGTACAAGGAATAACTTAAGCATGGACCAGTTTCCCTTGTCTACTCGCCACCTGTTATGTACCTTCTCCAACCGTCAGTTTTTATTATTATTATTTTTTACATTAAAATGGTGCAGTATAACCAACTACTATACTAGAGTGTCTTTCTGAGAAGTGATAAATCTATAAAGTAATTTATATTAATTGGCATACTACCACAGGATACATGTTTTAAATAAAATTATGGGATAGTGGAATTAGGCATTAGAGTTTTTATATTAAATATTGCGCCAATATCTCATGTAAGTATGTCGAATGTCAAAATGCAGAGTCTTCTAAAGATGTCAAGCCGCCTTGACCCCCAAATCCTAAGCTACATCACTGTTCTTCTGACTATAAAAAAAGTGCAAGTTAAAAATCGAAATTGAAAAACAAAATCATAATAATTATTTCCGAATGCAATTTCTATACAACCAGTAATAGAAGGCTAACTGATTGCTACACACACATAGAGAAACCCAGATCTAGCTTGATTACAGCAGTATTCTAAAAACAGATTGTGTCTATTTGCAGAGCATGCCTATACCAAGTGAGTTTAACGTGGCCCATGGAGTGGGGGCCATCTGTGTTTTCATTGGAGTCGTTCTGCACATCATAGGGCTGGCCACTCCTAACTGGACCACGGCTACGTTTAGGTACATCAACCCTTTACTATCACCATCTGAATATACAGCGGATGTGAGTGTGGGTCTGTGGATGGACTGCGACAAAGGTGGATGCTCCACAATAAAGAATTATAATCTTACAGGTAAGGACAATATCAAGTTTGATGTTTGTTATGAAATATGGGACGGAGAAATATAACAACAATTATGCTATGAAGGATTAACTGACGTAGCAGTACGAACCAAGATGCCTTTTTGAAACAATAATGGGTTTAGTATTGGTTATGTTATTTTAATAATCTTTATATATATTTCTCAAAAGACAAGTTCAAAAGTTCAGCCAAATAAGCAACAAGTAATTGGGAAGATCCCATGGCGCAGCACCCGGTGTGAATGGAAATGGGTGCATCCCAATCTGCACTATTTTGTGAATGAAAGTGGTGTTTATATAATTATCTCTTCTTCTCAATTTTTGTTATAATATTAAAAGTATTTCCAGATTTTTGTGTCGTAAGACTATTGAAACTAGAACAACAATACACAGATAGAGTATACTCTCAGGTTTCACTTTAGAAGTACTTTAATTAATATCACAAAATTACGCACATTCGTTCATTAGACATGAATACGAAAGGTATTAACTCATCTCTCTATTCCTAGATCTAGATATAGATCTAAAACTCGAATTCAACTCTAAGATTATAGAACTTCTCTTCGCAGAAATACTTTTATGCTTTAGCACATGAGCATACTAATTATAGTCTATTTAATCAAATTAACATTCAAATTTGTTTTTCTAAAGCATTGTTACATGAGTGCAGCTCTATTCTTAATATCGCGTAAATTAAGGTCAATTAGCCAATTTTTTAGCTCCATTCATAATATTTTTTATTCATAAATTCACTTATAACAAGTAAATGGGAAGATCCCATGGCGCAGCATGGTTTGAATGAAAATGGTGTATCCTAATCCGCACTATTTTCATTCACAAAATAGCATAGACATAAATAAATATAGACTGGAAAAAGGAATTAACTTCATGTAACTCGATTTAATAATTTATACACCTTAAAAATTAGCACGGGTCCAATGAAAGTGCGGGACCCCACTGCTGTCGCATATGTTGCAGTGCCTAAGGCCTGCCCTGGAAAACAGAGGCGTATGCTATGCCGCCCGTCGACTAGTAGTACTTTAAAAGGGAAGTAAATGATCATTACATAAAATCACGCAAGGTGATAGCAAGTAGATCTGAGTAAGTTGAAAAAGAAAAAAAAAACTACAATATCTAGCATTAGAATGTGTAGTTTGGATAATAAGATAAATATATTATAAATTATAAAGTTTTAAATATTTGTAAAAAAAAAGAGATAATTTTAAATTTAATCAAAGAGGATTTTTAGCAGTGTTTCTCATGTCAATAATTTACATCATTGACGCCCAAAATACTGCCCGCGGGCCAAATCCTGCAGACCACACGGTTCCATCCAGCCCGCTGATAAATCACTACAAAGTGTAGACACCCTTCCTTCCAAAACAAAAGGTTGACTTGTGTATCTTTAATAGGTAGTTAGGCCCTCAATTTTTCTTTAATTGATTGGTACCATGACCTTTAACGCTAGTGTGTTTATGAAATGAGAATCTATCAGAAAAAGTGAACGGATCTTAACTTTTTGTGTGGAGCATGATAATAAGCCAAAATATTTGATTTATCAAGAAAGTGTGGCTGCTTGAAAAAAATAACAACATATAAAATTCATTATGAAACAAATACGACGGCCTTCTTGGTTTGAGCCGCGAATAAAAGACAGGTAAACTACGCTTAGAGATTGGACGATCGATGGGAATATTTAGCAAAAAAAGCTGCAAGAAAATGAGTCAGTTGTAAAGCTTACAACAAATGTAGCTCTTATTTTAAGCACATTAATTGAGTAATTTTCTGGCGCGTGAAAAAAAAATCACTTTAGATAATGTCAATACTAGATCCACGGGTTTCCAATCAGATAGTTTCAAATTCAGGTAACTTTCATTTCGTTGTTTTGTACATTTTCGTTCATGTGGTCCGCGACAAGAGTGTCAGAAATTAAAATGGCCCGCATGTTGTAATAGGTTGGGCATCACTGAGTTAAATAATAACATGGGCTCTTGGAGCATTGCAATCGGCTGGTATCATATTAGCCTTTTAAATTCGCATGTCTGAGGAAATGAACTTTATTTTTTTTTTTAGAGTAGGAGTTAAAGTCATTAATTAACTAAATTAAGGTATACAAATGCGTACGACACAAATACTTTAACGTCTGTAAATTATAAGATAAGGTAATATGACGTACACCTCTTAAAAGCTGTTTTTGAAATATACAGATAATGTGAATGTTAATATTGCTTATTCATATCTCCGAAAACTAAATAATAGCACTGAGCATTTAGATTAACCATATTGAATAAACTCGTTTCTATCTAGTTTTAGTTATTTTAAAACCTACAGAACTTAACTATTATTCTAATCCCGACTACAAAGACCTGCGTCCCTCTATATTTTAAATCTCGCTCTCTCTCTCATTCTCTCTATCTCTTTCTCTTTGTGTGTGTGTGTGTGTGACCTCCCACAACCCTCTTAACGCTGACCTATTTAACCAAAAAGTAGTAATCTAAGGGAAACAACTAAAGAGAATCACGTATTAAACGACTTTCGTTTCATTGCAATTATATCCATATGACTATTTAAATTATAAAGCAATAGACCGCTATGTATAGCTATTTTAATCAACGCTTGCATTATAGCTTTCAGTGTCTAATGTTTGATATGTATTCATATTCATATGCTGATTATTATTATATATAATTTGTCTCATATTGTCAGATGCAACCTTCACAATCCAGATCAATGTATATGCTATACGACCGTCAACTGAGAAATATATTATGATAGGGCAGTATTGTAGGTGTACCGTCCTTTAAAAAAAAAACAAACACGAAAATCTTTATAAGAATGTTTAGGGTCGACAGTAATTCAGATGATTTTACAATCTATATATATATATATATAATTCTGTTCTTCTCATAGTTAAAAAGTTCAAGCAAGAAGAAGTAAAGGAAAGATCACTCTGCGAATAGTCGACGAGAAAATGGCGACCGCTTCACATATATTTTGTGGAGTCATATCCTTCTAGCTTCCCCCTTTTAATCTCTATTCTATTCAATATCCAAATCCGCACCATTTTCATTCACAAAATAGCGGCGTATGCTAGGCCGCCGGTTGACTATTGGGACTATTGCAATTTCTTTTTACCTTTACTTGTCATTAACTCTCTAACCTAATATTTTCATATTATGCCATTTTGTTATTTTTATAAATATTATCGAAATGAACTAATAATCTTTCCCTTGCACTGCCGAAGTTGAGTTTCGTTAAAGGGAAACATAATTTAAAAGCAGAATTTTCTGGTGATTTGATCTGGAGTTGAATCGCAACCTGTGGCCAATTTAGACCAATAACCTGTTTCCACGTCAAAGGTACGGCGTGGCAACGAGCTATTGGTCTAAACTGCCCACAGGCTATGACGTCATTGTTACGCCCTTTTATAACGATTAGTCTCGTCTAAGTATACATATGCTGATGAGGCTGAACATCCTACCATTATGTGTTCAATTGACTCACACGCGATACAGCACTCTCGGCATTTGTCAACAAAATCGAGTTTTACAAATAGCTTTTCATTTTTCTTAGTCCTAGTAACCCGATCTTGTATTGATGTTGCAAAGCCTTCTGCTTTCAGGATAGAGAGGACCTGCTTTGAACATGTTAAGGAAACAAGTCTTATTTTCACCATAAAATAGGGCTAGATTTTTTCCGTGGAGTGCATTTTCTTCCCTTTAGCGAATTCCATGATCTGCGTAGTCTAAAGTAATACCAACATCAGTATTTGTTAGGTTCACAAGAGTCACTTCAAAATCGTATAACTAATGAAGGCATTTGGTTGATTGGTAGATGCTTGGAGTTTTTTTTTTTTTTTTAATTTTAAAACTCGCAATTCATTATTTTTATTATTATTTTAAAATATTCTACAGGTGCATGGAGAGCAGCCGGTGCTTTTGCAATTCTGGGCATGTTGTCTAGCTTCGTCACCCTGGCAGTGGCCATTGTCCACATCGTCATGCCGTTCTTCCAAAAACTTCAGTTTGAAGTCATGTCCCTAGTAACATTAGCGACCAGCATTGCAACAGGTAGGTGTAGACAAAATATAATTAAGTTCGTTTGAAAAATGAAGAGCTAGATAATTGATAATATTTTCATAGACTGGTAACTTATGTCTTAGCTAGAGCATTGACAACATTCTGCACAATTATTTCCATTACATGACAACTTAAAAAAATACTTTGTTAATTAGATATTTGGAATATTTTTTTATCATCTAAAAAGAAAGAAAGAAATTATTATTTACTGAAATGGTGGTATAAGCTGAATTAACCCCCTTTATAGATTTCCGTATAAGACTTTGTGAACAAAAAAATAAACTAACAACAATATGTATATCTATACAATCTTTGAGAGTTTGGTAAGCTTTAGAAACATTTAGCCCACAATTTCGAATTCAGGTCATTCTTTTTTTTTAATACATTTTAAAAAAGATCACACAAATCCCTAGTTCTTTCTTTCCTTACCCGTTTCTAACTAGTCCACAAGTGTTAGTATTGAGAACGTTAAAAGCATGAAATTAGTATTAGGGCAGAATAATTTCAAATTTAACTACATGTCTGATCCAAACATATTGGTACACTTAATATTAGCTTTTTTAAAATTAGTATTACTTATTTTGGGGGCACGGTGGTCGAATGGTTAAGCACTTGGCTTCCGAACCTGAGGTCCTGGTTCGAATCCCGGTTAAGACTTGGATTTTGAATTTCGGGATTCTTAGAGCGCCACTGAGTCCACCCAACTCTGATGAGTACCTGACGTTAGTTGGGGAAAGTAAGGTCTGTTGGTCGTTGTGCTGGCCACATAACACCCTGCTTGTTAACCGTTTGCCTAAGAAACATGACTTTAACATCATCTGCCCCATAGCTCACTAGGTCTGAAAGAGGACACCTTATTACTTATTTTAAATTAGATTTAATTTTAATTGTTTAAACTGTTTTGTATATTTCAGTGATGTTAATTATCATCTGTGTCAGCTGTTTCGGCGGCGGGGTCCACAACGATTTTGTATGGACGGAGAAAAGCATCGGGTACTCTCTGGTTCTCAGTATCATAGGCGGCATCGTCGTCTTCCTCGGTGGTGTTATCTTTTACATCCCAAGTCTAAGAAAAACATGATCCGTATTTTTGTTGAGACAAAAGAGTAGCTTGTTCTTATCGCATATAAACTTTGTTATTCAGTTTTAATATATAAACATTTATCATTTTAATCTATATATCATTACATTTAGTATTGATGTACATAGTAAAGATTTAACTGAAATATGTATAATATATTTTTAAATGTTAATAAATCTAAATCTAATTACACACTTGTTGGTCAAAAGTGCTATTCAGTGTATGCTTTCTGTATGATTCTGAGATGATGTAAATTAATAGTACAATTAATATTGTTGTAACGCCAGTGGCAGACTGATAGGGTCAATGTTTTAGTGACCTACTGACACGTGTGACTCAGGCAAATCACAAAGGTCAACTGCTGTCAATGGACAAGGGATAGTACTGCTAGTACACGCACATTTGACCCGTGTTATCATGATGTCATCTAAAGCCTTTTCGGATGATAGAAAGTGTGCAAGGCTTTCCGTGGTCATATGAAGGGATCAGTTACTAGTTACTAGGAGGATTATGTTACAAAATATAAACATTACTTTCAAAATAAAGATGATTATGTCCTACGCGTTATGCATCTAGTTATTCATTTAAACGAATGACTTAAATTTTGCCCAATTACTGGTTTTCCTGGCTGGCTAAGGCAACCCATGCCATGCTCTAATGGCACTAGGGAAAAAGAAGCATTTTTACAAATTGATCCTATCATATGAAACAATGAATGTGCATTTTATTTGTTGTAAATGAACTGATGACAAAGTGTCGCCAACTTGAAGTCAATTCTTGCTTTGAAAGGAAGCTATTGGTTCCAAATGTTGAGATTTAGAAATAAAAGTATATAGAAGCTATAGAAGCTATTTTTAACATTTACCCAAGCAGCTATTAGTCTTAAAATATATCTAGTGGTTTCGTCCTATCACAGGACAGAATAAATGAGTGATCCTTCATTGGTTAGCTAGTTTGTTCATATCTACTAAATATAATTACAAGAAATTAAATATAATTAATTGAATGATTCGATGAACTTTGTTTTGTGATCAGAACTTTCTCGAACTAAAATCATGAGACTATGGTAGGTTTCAGTCAGTGTTGGAATTCAAACTTCAGACATCTTGCTTCAAAAGAGAAACACTAAGAGCTTAACCAGTCGGAAACTATACTAACACATATCGAAATTAAAATCATTGAAATATTGAAATAAACACTTAAAAACAACATAGATAGGAATATATTTAATGAATAAAACTAGAAATATAAATATCCATTATTCATATTAAACATTTTTAATCAACACCAATACATTTAAAATAAGAATATTGCATAGTATCCAGGAATTATACTTGAATAAAATACTGTATACGGTATCGTTTGATAATAATAATACAAAAAAAGATTTAAAAGTATTTGTAAATATGAAAAAAAAATGTAGACATGGATGAATATCAAAAAGTGTTTAAACTCTCATATTTCTTTGGTTAAATTTATTACTGTAAACATCTTAAATATTGTGTTGATATTTATAACACAGCCGTCAAATGCAACAAACTATAAAAGCTGAACAATATCCGTGTAGTCAAACTGAAAACATTGCGTGCAAATTTGCACTTTGCATTATAAACACCTTATGGTTAATATTACATTGAAAATAATTGCACTTTATTAATCACATTAATAAAAAAATAGAGCCAATAGTGAATATAAAAAAAAGTGCTTTCTCAAAATAAGTATTTATACATTATTAGATTTAATTTACATTTAAAAAATGTAAGAACATTTTCTTTAAAGCAGAAATATTACACAAATGGTTGGTATAACCGACACTTAGATCAAATGTCCATAGCATAACATTGTCTCAATCTAAACAAAAATTAGTTAGCCTTTAGTATATTTAACCCGAAGCATTCTACCACCTTTAGAATCATGTATAGGTAATTTAGAAAATTTGATTTATTTTCAAAATTTAGGTTTAATATGTTGCATTTAATTTAAGAAGAAGATACTTTTAGCTGTATGCTACCTTTTTTTCTATTTCTATTCTATGTATCGTTTTATTCAATTCTCTTAATACTCATGTATCCTTAGCCCTTCAATGAAGCTTCTTTACAAAGCTTATATCAACTTTATGTCTCTTTGTTTGCTAAAACGTTTTTACACGCTCTTCATCAGACACTCGGATCAGGCTTAAATTTTGCACAATTATTTTTTACTTCACAACAGCTAAAAAATGGAAAGAATCAACCAATTAGTTAATTAACTAGGAGTAATTAAGTATTTTGTTTGGTATCTAGAACAATGGAAAATAAAATTATTTGGCCGATGTGGTTGTATTAGGTGCATTGGTTGTTTTTATATATCCCCAGTTTGAGACTATGCGATCTTCTATATTCCTAAGCACTTCACTAGGATAATGGTTAGAATGTTGCCTCTAGTAAGCTTCGGCAATGAGTTTAAATTCAGGTCTTCCCCCTTTTAAGAAGATAAAAAAAGTCACCCAGATAAGCTTTCACTTTCCATTTCCCCTTCCTCAACATTTTCACAACTGGTTCAGATAAGTGACCGATCATAACGTAATGAGAAAGCATGAAATAGTGCTAAAAAAAGATTCGTAAAAAAAAAACTATAATAGCACAGACAGGGCCGCTCCTACAGATTAAGGGGCCCTATGCTAAAAAATTGCGAGGGCCCATTATGGGTAAGGATAAGAATAGTGAGTGAAAAAATGATTTTGATTAGAAAATAAATTAGTCTTTGCATTTTTTTCATACTTTACTAAGAACAAAATCTGTGTCAAATGAACTTTATGAGTCATGTACAGTTGATAGTTTTACAATAAAAACCCGATAAACATTCATATATTTCTTTTAAATTTACTATCGACTATCAAAATATCACTTTTTTTAAAAGAGGTCAAGGTAGATTTAGATCTATATTTGTATGCCAGTGACTTTTGAAGTAAATTAAGTATTTGCACTTTTTAATTTGCCTTATTATTATTTTTTTTTTTAAATGAAAGCCTACAATGCCAATTTTTTTTTGTGTGGGTAAGATTTGCGTTTTCTATTATTGGATGTCAGTTTTTAACGGAGATTTGCGTGATTTTTAAGAAACATTTTATTCTTTCATGGTATTTTCCTGACTTTTTCGTATATTTTGCAATATCAGAAGTATAGGCTGCATAGGTTGCCGTAGGCTAAGACCGGATCTGAGCACAGATTTATTTTAGATAGTCTAGCTCTATTTAAATTAATTAGTCTGCACCTAGTAATAGCTTTTTTTTTTAGATATTTGTTTTTCTTTATTTAAAAATATGCTGTCGAATTAATTCCAATCTTAAGAATTCCACACATATGTTTATCTCATTGAAATAAAAAAAGGAAAAAAAAAGTATACTATACACATAAACTCTAAAGGTAATACATATTTAAATAGCGCTCGAAATAAAATATCTATAAGAAATTTATAAATTAATTTCCTATTTTTCGCAGGTTAAAACTATTTCCTTAGAGATGAAATCGTATTTAAACTTGTTTCAGTTGTTTGTTCACTGTTACCTCTACATCTTGCACATAAAGCAGGAATTGTATAAATGATTGGATTTAATGCTGAATTTATTGGTAAAACAAAAACTGCGAACCAGGCGTAAACATCGCGGTCAAATGTGTGTCCGTTCATTGAAAAAAATCCAATGACTCCTATAGGAAACCAGCACACAAAATCAGACATTGCGATAAATGCCAGTTTTTTGGCTATAGCTAAATCTTCCAATCTTCTTTTACGACGATTCTTAAAGAACGACATGCTTCGTTTTTTTCTGTAAATGTTGACAAAGATGGCGACCTGACCGAAAGCTATGAGTATAAATAAAACAAAATTGACTCCAACATAAACTACAAACGAAAACTCCCAGCCACTGAAATGATTAGAACTAAATGGAAGAGCCAAACACAAACTGTTTGAAGAATAAATTTCCCAATTAGATACAACAATTGGAACAGCTGCCAGGACAATACCAATCAACCAAGCAAATATAAATAGTGCATGAGTCCAGGCTTTTGACAATCTATATTCACCAAATAGATACGTGATACTCAAGTAACGATCCAAAGTTATCAAACAAATAAAAAATGTTGATGTTTCACTGGAGAGAGTTGATAAAAACCCAGACATCTGACACAACATTCCACTTCTCCAATGTGTCTCTTCCAAGACATACACATCTTGATAGTAAATATCTACACTGGAAATTATCATTAAATAGATCCCCATTAGAAAATCTGAAAATGCCAGACCTGTTACAAACATTTCATAAGCATTTCTAAATATTTTTCTATTCCAGACAAGTTTGTATGCTAGTACTATCCCGTTTCCAAAAACTGTAACCAAGACAACAATCCAAATGACAAATCTCTTAAATACATCACCAACAAGATTTTCACATGAAGAGATGACATCAACGGGTCCGTGACATTTGTCTGAGGATATATTAGAATTTAAAACTTGAGGACAACACAATCGAAAGTCACTTGTCCATAGACCAGATCTAATAGTTAAACCTTTAAAGAAATTTTTCTCTATGTTTGAAATTGTTACTTCTTGTATGTATAAATAATGTAATCTAAAATAGTCGGGGATTCCCATATCTTTAAATGTAGTAATTAGTGTGTTTTTTAAACTTAGTATTTTTAGTTGCTTTAAATTATAAAAAGCATTTAATGGGATATTAATTAGACGAGTACTAGACAAATCAATTATCTCCAATCGGTCTGGAAATATAAATTTTTCATTTATTTTTGTAATTGGATTGTAAGACATATTCAATATTCTTAATTTGCTCATTTGACAAACTGTAAGAAAATCTTCACTGCTTTCCATCTCATTAAAACTCAGATCTAAACTATATAAATGATGTAGATTCCAATACTCCATAGCTTTATCAAAATGTTTCAATTTACATTCTAAAGCCTGAAGCTGGAGAATATGTAATTTAAAAAAAAATAATAGGATGACGTTTGGAAAAATAACATTAGAAATATTGTAAAGCGCTAATCGAATTGAGAAAATGTGAAATTCAAAACCGACGTCACTTTTAAACCATTTATTAGAAAAACATCTATAATTTGAAGGACATAATTGAGAACATTTGTAGTAATTAGGGATCCAACCAGAATAAACTGCATCTAATGAAACGCAAATGTCCATAAATGTGACATTGATATTGGCGTAGCAAATTTTTTGTTTGAAAATTAGCTCATCTTCACCAAATCTACAATCTTGTTCTCCATCACCTAACTGGTCAAGTCGTATGCAATAAGAATTCGGGCATTTAAAAAAGTTTTTAGGGCAGATAAAGTTTTCACAGTTTCTTAAATTCGAGAAGTCGGAACAAATTGGCCCGACATCATAAATACATTTATAAGCACGCTGAGAACTGTTTTCACACTGTACCGTTTCAAAAGATAAATTTAGTGTTGAGAGTGTGCACTCGATATCAATACTATCTACCTGCGTATCACTGTAGTAGTAGCCTGAAACTTCATCGCCACTTTCGTTTTCATTTGTATTTTCATCATAGCTGCTGATGTGCAGACAATTAGTTAAATTGTTATAATTTTGGAGCACAACGTAATCATTACTTTTAAAGAGAATGTGCATCATATCTGTTTCCGTATGATTTAAAAGGGCACCGCAATTATCGTTATTGTGTAGAGAAAGTAATGTGTTGTTATCTTTACATATTATTTTTTTCAAATCCTTAATACCATAATTCATAAAATCATATCTATGTCCTTCAAAAAACAGCCCTGCTATACTATACAAAGTACTCCTGCTTATTACAAAGTCCATGCTATTATCATAAAAAATATTTGGTAGTAGTTGTTTCTGTGGTAGATGGGTGTGGCACTCACATATTACAACTGGATTATTAATTTGATCACTACAATCGATTTCTTTAAAATAAATTGTTTTATTTGTGTTGCTGATAGCAAACAGTTTATAGTCATCATCATACATTGTGTAAGTTAAGACCAGGCAGGTTTGAGGTAAAATACTGCCCTTGAACATATATGAACAATTTATGAACTTTTTTCTGAAAAAACCTCGTAAGATAAGAAACCCAGATGACCATGTTGGCAGACTTGTACATGGCAATAATCCAGAGTACAAATCAATGTTCTTAATTCCATTCCTTGGAAAGACATCTCGCCCATATTGAGATATAAAATCAAACTCTTCTATTGTTTCTAAAGAAACCAAGTAGTTGTTTGGAATTTTTGAACAATATTCAAGCGCTTCATTCTGACTAATTTTTGAGAAACTAAAATTGAAATGATAAAATGACTGAATAACGTTCTCAGTCGTATAAGATAAATCTTGTGAAGGACATCCTGTATTATCACAAATCCTGGAATACAATTCAGCTAAACCTCTAAACATTTTGAAAACGTCACTATCAATAAAATTGTGTGTAAAGCATTGATAATATCCTCTTGAATTTACGTGATATTCAATAAAATAAATATTTACATCCAATATTCTTAATAATTCGTTTTTAACATTTTGATAGAACGAATCTTCACAATCAGAATCTGTGATATGAAATATAAAAGCAATTCTTGTGGCACTAACTTTTTCCTGACACCATTCTTTAGCTTCTTGCACAGCTACAAATCGATCTGATTTTTCACTGCAGTTCTTTTTAATTGAGCGAAAGTAATGTTTATTAGAAAACATTTCTGACTCATTAAGAGTGTATACACCATTTTCTGAGATTGTCATGTATGTAATATTAGAGATCTTCCAGTTTCTGTCAACACCAAGATATGTCACCAAGCTTTCAATGTCCTGAAGCTGAGACAGTTTGTGTCGACAATCAATAAAAAGCAGAAGTTCTGTAGTTTTAGTGCCGCAATCCTTTAAAGGAAATGTGTTGGATAAATTTACTGAAATTAAAAAATGTACATAGCTTTAGAAAAAACAAACAGATGTATCTAAAAAAAGGAAATAAATTAATATTTCAAGTTTTATTTTTATTTTTTTCTATTTACAAAACAAAGAAACTCCAATATCTCCATTAAAGTTCAACTAAAAAAAAAATATTTACAAATGTAACAATGTGACTAGCGTTCATTCTTAGAAATGTTTAAGCTAGAATGTAGTGTATGAGAGTAAATATTAAGGGTTAAATGTAGCAAAAACAAACGTTAATGTTTATTTTCTATTAAAAGAATGTCTAATACTTAAAAATAAAATATCTTTTTTGATATAAATGCTGAATATGTTGATGTGCATCACATAGCTTCCATAACAATTCTCAGAATGAAGATACTAAAATGAATAAAAAACAATTGTTAAATTTTTTTAAAATAA
Source organism: Biomphalaria straminea (assembly GCA_021533235.1). Lineage (NCBI taxonomy): Eukaryota > Metazoa > Mollusca > Gastropoda > Planorbidae > Biomphalaria > Biomphalaria straminea. The sequence continues at coordinate 2,160 of JADKLZ010066494.1, read as the reverse complement.
TGTTTGGTTTTGTTCTTTTAAATGCAAAAATTGTAAGACAAATTTTCTTACGGGCAATAAAGATTATTATTATTATTATAATTAATATTATTATTATAATAAATATAAAGCAGGCTCTGTTTGAAGTGAATAAAAATACAACATAGTGAAAACAGTGTCTAACTGAATGACTCAATACTATTTCTAAGACTCAGTGTTGTGATTGTTGTGAACTCCTTTACTGGGAATGTATTTGACTCAAAAAGTACTAATACTTCAATCAATAATTCAAGAGACGCAAGCGACGAAATAACAATAAAATATAATTTTTATAAAAGTCAGGTAACGGTAGCTGAAGACAAACCATCAAATGTTAACTAAATGAATATACACATAATTATCAAAACTAACTATTCATATTATTCCGTTAATATTTAAATGCTCCATAACTTAGGCCTCTGGTAACAGTAACAAAACGTCAAGCGCCGTCACTCTGTCCCAACCAATGGACAAAGAAAAAATAGTTAAATAATAAATAACCAAAGAATTTCTTGAATCTTACAACCCAAGTTCTATCAAATGCTGTTTACAATGCTATATGCAAACATAATCACCACACTCAGTTCTCAGTTATTCATAGTTATTATTCGTGTTTCAAGCTAAAAAGAAAACTTGTTTACAAGTATTCTTTTATAAACAATACTTAAATAGAGTAACATCTCATCAATATTAATTTCAATCAACCATGTAATTATTTTTAATATAGCTCTAGATGAACAATAATATATTGAGCAATTGAAAATATTTGCAATAATTGTTTTTTAGCACAACTTTCATGCTTATAACATTGCGCTATGTTAGAATCACTTTTATAAATGGGGAAAGGATTCTTTGCTGTCATTTCCAAAGCAATTTAAAAAATATTTTGTCTAAATTCAATTTAGAGGAATCGAGTATCCCGGATTGTAACAACGCTATTGAAGTACCTACAAGAATAGAATGTTTGTCTACAAAAGGTTTATCTCCTCTCAGCTGATTATATCGTGACTGCTTTGATACTTTATTACTACTATATAATTATTTAATTAGGTTAATGTTTTAAGTGATTAGTTTGGTTTATGAAATTTAAATATATTTATTAACTTATGCGATCTAAATGTTTTGAAAGGATGGACAATCAATACAAAATATTACCCAACGTTTTGTCTAACGTTAGCTGTCAAAACGAAACCCAGTGTAATAATATGTGTGTTGGTAATTGTTTCCAAAGTTAAGATAGATAAATTAAGCATTAGTTTTTGGTCTCTTAGAAAAATTGAACCATAACATGGTCTTTTATAATTTATGGTATGAAGACAGTTGGGTGATGATCGAGAGCTAGTCGACTAAGATAGGCGACGCAGTATAGAATTGTATTCGTATTGAGTTTGACTTGGTTTAATTTATAGTTCATTTTGTTACTTTTTGATCTATCTCATGTGAAATCTGTATATGTAATATAACAGACGGCAAGATGCACACGATACAATACAAATGGGTATATATGACTAGTTGTATTCGATTCTCATTATATGGATAGTCTTTATGTTACACTACATACGATACACAATATAAGACGCTACGCTATACATAAGATACAATAAACTACATAGTATAAACAAGATTTGATTCGCCACATAAGGTAAACAACTAGTGTTATACCTTACATACGATACACAACTTTCGATACACTACAGACGCTACATTTATATATAATACACAACACATGATATACTACGTGCGATACAATATATACCATACTCAACAATGCACTTCATATTATACACATTATATGAAATACCATAACAATTTTAGACTAGTTAATACTGTTCGTTACATACCGAAACAGAAATAAAGAAGAAGGCGTAGGGAGAACATCCTTTTAAACAGAATGTTAACAGAATCAAAATATATTAAAAACTAGAATGTAGACATTCTGTTACGAAAAAAAATAGTGATGAAGAGACACATTTTTACTGGTTGGTTAATGATTTCTAACGATTCTCGGAGCTTGTGTTTTTATAATGTACTTTCAGTCTGTGTGAGTGAGTGAAGCATAAAATATTCATCGATGACCTATCATTTGCTTGGTCTGGGTGTGGTTACTTCTTTTGTAATGGTATAATTTTAAATCGTGTTTGA
>JADKLZ010066487.1:0-18607 GCA_021533235.1 Biomphalaria straminea | reverse complement strand
TTTAGTTGTCTACCATCAGTTCTGCCACTATGTTTTAGTTGTCTACCAGCATTTCTGCCACTATGTTTTAGTTGGCTACCATCAGTTCTGCCACTATGTAAGAAGATTATATAATTTCTCTTCGCAAGTATAGTTTTAAAAACGAGTATTTTTTGTTCTTAGCGTATGTGAACTTAAAATGTGATTAATATATTTTATTAAAATAAAACTTTATGGAAGTAACTTTAAAACTGTATACATATATTGTCGAATTAGTAATCCTTTCACACTAAAATCAATGCAATAAAATTCTTAAGCAATCTTTGAACGCCTATATTTAGTAGGCCACTCACCAGTACGTAACTCAAGAGGACTCTCACATGTTGAATTATATATTTTTAGAATGGCCAAGTGGAGTCAAAACTATTTTTGGATATTGCTATATATTCGTGAAGCCGACTTGGTTTCATAAACTCATCTGAAAATGCCGTCATTTAAAGTAGTACATACTTGCGAGTCACTACAGGTAATATTCCATTACATACAGCGAGTTTTCGTAGCAACACTTTGTCAGTGTTTTCTGTTTTAAAAAGGTTAAATTATTCTATTTGACTATTAGCTTTAACATTTTTTTAAATTAAAATTTACATATCAATATATTACCATATGTAGATAAAATATTAATCTAAACGACGTGTTTACTAGTTTGTTTATCAAATCTTAAACGTTTATGCGCACAAGATCTAAGGACACTAGATACACTCCAATAACAGCTAAATAGTAAGAATTAAAAAAAAAAGAAAACGGGATTTCAGAACTCCATTTCTAACGCTGATTATATAATTTGTCAATATTTAGTTTGCCAGCTTTGTTTTGCTTTAAAGCACCTTTAATTTCATCTTAACCATTTATGCCCAGCGCCCTCTTACCGACCACCTTTATGCCCATCGCCTCCTTACCTCCCCTTTGGCTCCCAGCGCCCTCCAAAATCTCGGAAACGATATCGCCCCCGTTGAAGATTACTGTGCTACACCTTGTCCCCTTAATAACCATGTCACCTTGATTCTGCTATTATTAGATGTTAAGCAACTTGCTGTCATGGTCTATCAAATAGTTACTTTTATTAAGTAGATAATTAATGATACAATTAAAAAAAAATCTATACACATCAGTCACACTATAACACACACACACATTTAAAAAGAGCTTAAATAAACAAATGCTTCAATGAAGAGAAATAAAATTAGGCATCAAGCAGAGCATTAGGCATCCGCTCCTCAAACCAGCTCTACGACAGCATTGCCCACCAGCTCAACCCTTCCCCTAGCCCCATTCTCCTCCCATGAAAATAATTTCATCAATCTAGCGTTGTAAGTCAATATAATCTTAGCCCTTTAAGAAACAAAAGTACAAGTTTAGAAGCAAGGCAAGTCTTGATGTTCTGTTTTAGAATGCAATAGAATTTTGTCTTGTCTCAATCTGTTCAAGAAAACCTTTGCTTTTAACTATTCTATACATGTATTGCCTAAACTTTTATGACTATTATAGACAGTACAATTGTATAACAGAGAGTGATGCGTAGCTATTAAACACAATTTATTGTTTAAGTAAAATTACTTTTTTTAAAAATATAATTCTAAGCCATTTTTTTTTTGTAGTGGGTCCACTAAGTCTCACCCTCCCTCTTAATCTCAATTCACAGCTCGCTACAAGTTGACAAGAGAGACACAAAGGTTTGTTAGCACAATTTTTTTTCTTCATTTTTTAGGGCTTAATATTTAACAACCACATTTAAACAGGTCAAATATACGAGTAGATTAAAATTTAAATCCTTTACAATAAAAAATTAAATAAATATTCCAATTAAACATGTTTCTTTACTTCACTCAGAAATGTTAGTTATTAATTGCTTAATTCTGGAAACCTATAATACATAGGTCTTAATTTTAATTATATTACTTACTCTCTACTATGTAAAAGAAATAACATGTTCCAGTTAAAAAACGCTTACACAATTTTATTAAGGGCAGGTTTCACCTTAAAACCAAAGTATGTCTTAGAATGGTACCACAGCCATGAAAGTTTCCAAATAGTTTGATAAACACATAAAACGAGTAAAAAAAAGTCAACTGTCAATTTTTACATTTAGTATGATGTCACCGCTGCCTGTTACTATAAATAGTAACAAGCATTTGGGAACAAATTTCTCATAAAGTATAAAAGATTTTAAGCTGAAACTTTGCAAATATGTTTATACATATATTATCAACTTGGCCAAATAAAAATATTATATTCTCATGAGTTTTACCCTTTGAAAAAAAAATTTGTTTATGGTGGTTTTTTTGTATGCAAAAAACTCAAAATAACATTTTATAAATGACTATAACTTTTAAACTTTTCATTTAATTAAAGCCAAAGTAGTAGTGAGAGTTCAAAACATATCATTCTTGATATGTGTCAATTTTCATGAAGATATATAAACAAGTTTTTAAATAATTTGATTTCATGTCAAGAAATTTGTCAAAAAAATTAAAAAGGAGAAAAATGAACTTTAAAGGGAAAAAAAAATTTTTTTCAATGAATACTAACTTAATACCCCCAAAGTGATGTGAATTATCAGCCATGGCCTTCTCTTCCACTTGTATTCATTTATCCTGTCTTTTTTATGTTACTTTGAACATTTTTCTATGTTTTGGACCCTCCCACCCGGCCCTTATCTGTCTTTTGTTCAACAAGTGAATCTCCGTTTACAATTAAACCCTTTTCAAGGATGATTTCTGATGAAAGTCTTTTTTTTTAATTTGGTAAAACAATGATTAATTAGACCTAACCTCAACATGGCCTTATAAGGATTGACAGATAAAACAGTTGCTATTCCATTTTTGCTTATAAAGCCCCTTCTCTGCCATATATCATTACATGATGCGGCTATCTGTTCATGTTTTATTTCACTTCTTTAGCTGCTGACAACATGATTTCACTAGCAGTAGGCCTACTTTCAGTTGTATGTAGAATTCTGTTCCTATATTGACAAGGTTGGGCTGCAGTATTCATATGGGCTAGGGATCTGTGACTCTGTATCTCTGATAATAACTAGATTATAGATAGCTAGTTAAAAGCTCACATTTATATTTTCATAGGAAGAAAATTCACATAAAAATTCATCTGAAGAATGGCTGCAATGTAAAACTATCTTACTTGACAAGCCTCACTTCCTTTCAGTCACCAGCAGAATGGAAAGAATGATTCCTTATAAAACTCCGCAAAAAGTGTGATCTCAGCAACTGTAATAATAACGTAAAATCCAGATAGATGGTTAGCTTGGTCAGTGAATTTCTTCTGATATATTGTTAGATTTCTCATCTTTACTCTGTCCTAGATCTTTATATATTTAGAAAGTCTAGTTCTTCACTTGTGTTCAACATTAACTGATGAGAGACCTTGTTTTATCATCTCGAAATGTTAAAAATATATGTATACTTAACAAAAATAGTGAGAGACTTTACTAGCTATTATATTAATACTTCACCTTTCATCAAAACTAGATGGTGAATCTAATTTTCTTTGATGGTCATAATCTATGTGTGGTGAATTTACTTTCCCCATGTAGACATAAGATTTAGTTGGTGAATCTACTTTTCCTCTGTACTTATCAAGTCAGGGTGGTGAATCAACTTTTCTTTGTTACTTCTCATATCAAGGTGGTGAATCTACTTTACTTTTATACTCATAAGTTCTGGGTGATGAATGTACTTTTTTTGTACTTATGGTGAATCTAATTTACTTTTGTACTTATAAGATCTGGGTGGTGAATCTAATTATCTATAGTAATTATGATATCTGGGTGGTGAATAATAACTTCAATATCTGCCTGTACATACATAACTTTTAGGACTGGATAACTTCTATATCTGCCTGTACATACATAACTTTTGGGACTGGATAACTTCTATATCTACTTTGAGCAAACATTCTCTGTGACGCCTCTAATTTTCACAAACATTTTATCTTAGTGATGTTGAAGCTAACATTTTCTTTATTGTGTGCCTATTCTAAGCTTTAGCTTTGAGTGTTTGAAGTATTTTCCAATCAGTTATATGTATTGCATCGAATTATATCACTTGAATTAGTCGTGTCGTTAGATATTCATACCATGTTACACTAAATACTAATTTAAATAATGTAGACTTATGATCATCTTTGGGTTTATAACACATTGATAACTTTTCTAGACCAATTTTGAACGCCTTTGCGTAAAAGGTCTATCAATAATATCATAAGTATTTGTCTTCCTTTAAATGCATTGCTCGGCGATGCTCCAACCCATACAAGAATGTCTCACAATCTACAATACTTCATCTTCAAGGAATTGTATAAAGGACTAGAATCATTCTTATGAGTTTATTTAACATTAACTTACAACTTCTCTAACTCTGCCCCGAGGCTCCATCTTATTGACTTAGTCTCTAGCCCATTGTCACTATTCAAATGTGATTTGAATTGATAGCGCGAATGCCGTGGTAGTGTAGGTGTTAGTATCTATCCATTTAACCTGAACTTAGTTGGTTAGAAGCAGGATAGTACGTTGTAGAAATCCTCAGAAATCGCAGTTTTAAAGTTTAGAATACAGTGTGTGCTTGTGTAAGCAAAGCTAAAATCCTCTAAATGTGTATGCCTCTTTTACCCCGGCCATGATAGCTTATATATTTAAGTTTTTTGGGGACCAATACATATAATTTCAAAAGAATAATAACTGTTGTTATTTGTTCTCACAAGAAGAAAAGTATTTCCATAATTATCTAAGTTTATAAATACTTATAAGTTTTGTTAATCTTTGTTCTACAGGATGTGTCCAATTAAATTTAACTAAAGTAGAATAAATTTATGTTTAATATCTGAGGTAAACATCTATTATCACCGTCTTTAAATGTCTAAATAATGTAAGAAATTAAAACTTTAAATAGAAGGATAATGCACTGTATATAGCTCAGAATATGAAATTACCTTCCACCCCACTCACTAAAAAAATCCAGGCTACGCCCATGAAGTTACATGTGTATGGGGATAACAATTTAAAGGGAGACAATCGACCTAAAATAAATATAGACACTAAATAGATTTCCGTACCATATTATATTCTTTTGTATTTTTATTGTTTACATAACACAATTTGTTTCTTGCAATTCAGTGATTCTTTTAATGTCAAGTAATTATTTATAACAATTTTGAAAATGAATGTTAATAAGTGTGTTACTATTTTTTATTACTTTCATTAAATAAATATACATTGTAAATTTAGCATGTCGTTAGCATTAGGCAATACTCGCTTATTTTAAAGTCAAATTTCTGAAGGCCAAATATTGGGTAACAAAATAATCGACACAGCTGTGTTCGTATTAAAATTTCTTACTTTATGCTGTCATTGTCCACCTACCCCACCGCTATCCTGTCGTAGTCTCCTGTCTTTCCTTGCATCACTTCACCCTTGATATACTAGAGCAGGGGTCTTCAACCTTTTTTGGCCTTTTCGTTCTATTAACAATTTGTGGCGATAAGAACGGTTCTAGGCCCAGTACTTATTGCTATGTACACATACCATCTAAGGGATGTTAGCCAACCAATATTTTATACCACTTCTTTGCTGATGTACGACTCCAGTTCTGTCATACGTGTCACATATAGAAACACTAATTAGTGGAACTTGATAAACTAAAAATAAAACATCGTTGCATCTTCAAGTGACCCAACCGAATCCTGCTTTGGTTGGAAGTAACCTACCTGCTGCAGCGCGTCTATCTGAACAACAGGTTCAGACCAATGAAGTCGAATACAATCGCAATTAACAAACCGAACACGCATGGACATCTGCTCAGTGCCTGAGATATCTGCAGTTTCATTACTAAATACCCAGAAAATGCTAATAATTCATGATGGTACATCTCGTATTTCTTTGACCAAATCCACGTTTTGACTTCGACGATTGCATGAGAAGAACTTTCTTGTATCTCTTCTATTGTAGTCTGTTAGACATGTTTAACCTACTATTTTATCGGGCACTGACACCAACCGGAACTCCGCAAGACTCTTTTGTTGAAAGAAAATAAAACATTTTTTACACCGAAATATCATTGGCAAATTAATTAATTAGACCTGAACTAAATATTTTTCCCTTTGTCTTGTGTGATTAAAGAGGATAATCCTTTGTACTTTCACACTTCTGTCTACTACTATTATGAATGACATCTGCAACCAAAGACTTTGATTTAATGCTCGGTTAGCCATCCATTCCATACGCCTGGGCTAATCTACTACTACATTAACCAGTGGAAGCACTACATGTTCAGCTGCGACTTAGAAGTTGGTGGTGCGAAAAAATTACTAAAATTTGACTGCTTAGAATCTTATCTGAATATTAGTAAAATGTTTAATGTTAAAAAAATTAAAGTATATTAAGTAGGAGATGTCATTGTATCTTCTAATAAAAACTTATTAAATGTAGACTGCTTTTGCGAGGTGCGTATGCAACAACATGTGTCAAAACCTTTGAAGAACTTATGTAAAACATCTCGGATAGTGTGACTCTTCTGAATTTTTTGTCTCATAATAATCGAATTTCTTCCGTCTATTACAATTTATTATAGTGACGACTTATGTATGAAAAAAAAGTTCGCGATAGAGACATCTTAACACGAACAATATTTTTGAAAAAAGATCACGCCTATTAGTACTATTACAGAAGTTCGTATGCAATATGTACCTAGAACGTCCGTCCCATAATACTATTGGCCAGGGCTGCAAAGTATTTGTTTTATGAACAAATCAAATGAAACTTTCATTATTACATAATTTCATATCATCGAACCGAGCCGAACCCGAACTTTAAATCTGACCGAAAGGAACCGAACCCGAACTATATTCGTCATCGAACCGAACCGAACCCGAACTTAAATCTGACCGAACCGAACCCCAACATTAAAAGTTGGGTTTGATTTCCATCTCTAATTTTAATATTTAGATCACATTTTGCTGCTTTTTAATTTGAAGAGTTTCACTTTTCAATCTTGAAGTCTGTATGAAATGTATTTCTTGTTATTAAATGTAAAACTATAAAATAGTTACTTTATTTCAGTAGATAAATATTGATAAAATTTTGTTACTTTAGTTCCACCAAAGGATATTCATCTGAGATTTCTAACTTTTGACGACCTAGTTTTTAGGTCTAGCAATTAATCATTGATGATCGGAGTAAAATATATAGACTCTCCCTCCTTACACTGAGACACACACACTTTCAAAAATAAACAAATAAATCAATATGAGGAACCAAACGTATGGCCCAATTAACACAATTAGGCAACGCATACATTAGAGTCGCCTCAGACCATCAAAGATAGGATAATGTTTAAAGCTTTACCCTTAAATCAAGCAGTAAGAAACCTCATTCCACAGTTCACTCCCCTTATGGACTATTAACCAACTGAGCTGCTCTGTTACAATCTGCAGATATGACAATGATAGAACATTAAATAAGGACAATGTTTTAATTATTAGTACCACACAGGATATGTATACTTTCCTTCTCCAAGTCCAGTTCTATGACTTTATGTTTGACTTAAGTCAGCCTGTTGAAATTGGTGGATGCTTTCTTTAGTTTCGTATCGCCCAAAGTGGGCATCCGCCCAATCTTTTATCTTTTATTTGACTGATCAGTATTTATAGTACAAGGTATTACATTGCATACGGTGCCTTGTTAGATTTCCTTCCATTTACAATGTTCTTGGACTTAAAAAAAAAGATGATAAAATAATGAGATTCTTAATGTCTATCATTACGTCATAACAGACATTCAAGGGGATTCCCCCATGTTCTAGCTACATGCGCAGTGTGTAGCCAAACATTTCTGACTCAGACTTCGACAGTTCTATGTCCACTCTCTATTCACGAGTCAAAACAAAAACTCAGCTCAAATGTACTAAGTCCATCGCGTTGTCCATCGTAAACAGGTCTGTTCTGAACGTCTAAATATGTCTCACGTGCCTAAACTCGGACATCATTCCCTAAATTTATCAGGATAGAAGCATTTTTAGAACTTTTATTACACATTAATTTAATTATTTTCTTATTATTTCATTTACTCTATTTTCTATACAAATTATGACCATGTGTTCATGCTTCAGTGTCTAATGTCCCGTACCAAAACAAAGGAAATGGTGATTACACAGCTGCTCTACTGCTCCTTACTTTCTCACACGGAACAAGATAACTAAACTTGGGGTTACCGTTAGGGCGTGGTGACGAAAGGCCCAGGAGATATATGAATGGAGGGATGTGTAAGAGCAGGCCATATCTTTCCATGGGCTGTAGCACCAGTAGCAGTAGTATATTACCTTTCTTAGTTTTATAAATTATTTAACCGAGCAAGGCTCGGCCACCTGATATTATATATATATATATTGTTACGAATCTCAGATTCCTATCTCAGGCTTTCCGTAAACACTGCTAAACACATAACACAACACATCAAAGAATCTGACAACAAGTGCTCTAAAAATAATCTGGTATTTAATAATGGAAAGATAACAGCCAATACTAGACAATTGGCACATCAACAGCTACAAATGCTACACTGTACATCACAAACTAAACTCTACTGTCTCTATCTCTTCAGGACACGTACATTCAGTTCAAGACTCGACCAGGACCGATTTCATAACCAGACTAACAGACCTGGTCTCCTCCGTGTCCTGTCTTGAACTCCTTGCCTACACACTCTGTCTCTGGTTTCTCCTACACACAGGCTTATGATAAGATGACCATAACAATGGTCACAATTGCGTGCAAAGTTCATGCCAGTCCTGTTCTTTCCCCTTCGATATAGCACGCTAACTGTACTACTTGCCTGTGTCACATATGTCAGCTTTCAGTTAACCCTTTTGCGCCGCCAATAGGGCAAATAGGGTTATAACAATATATCTATATGTATGTTTTCATATTTTGTTTTAAATTACATAAATAAACCATTCTGCTTGTGGTGGGTGAGCTCTATAGTTCTTTTTTCTGTCATCAGCTAGTAAAGAATATCACATATCATTTAAGAGACGGCCAGCTACAAATACATTCATGCAGCTATGTTAGAGGTTTGCCGCTTACTTAAGTTATGAGAAAGTCGACTTAACAAAGTAGTAAATGAAATTCGTTAGGACAGTGATGTCCAAAAATACGGCCCGCAGGTAACGTCCGGCCCGCCGAAACTTCGACACAAATTGAAAATCCACTGTCCACAAAAAAAAGTTATAGAATATCTTACCGTATTTAAGGGTAAATGAGTCGGTACCATTTTTTTTTCAGAGAAAGAGTGGCTCTTTCTTTAAAGGCATAAAATAAAACAGATGTATGAAATCGCACAAATAAATAATGGGGCATTCTTGGTTTCTGACAAGTTTGTAAAATGACACCTAGACTGAGAGTATTTACATAAAAGAGAAGAAGATTTGTCGGCTGTTAGGCTATTTTGTGTAACCGCTGATAAGTCTCTCGACATATCTGATAACTCTCAAAATCTTGGTATTTATTCGCTATACCAAAAGTTTTGGAATTAGAGAAGTTGTAGCTATTAGGAACATGCATGGGATCATCAGTGGCTAAAAACTGTCCAAGAAGTTTCAACCATCATAGAGACTCTTTCTTCCTTCTAGAATTTAGTGTGAGTGACTATTGAGGGTGCAGCAAGTATGGTTGACAGCAACAGTTATTATAAAGGTTGTCTAGTCCAATGGAACCGAGCCTCTGTAATTTCGTTCATTAACAACATGAAGCATTTATTAGTGAGGACAAACCTTTTCAGTGATGAATCTTGAGAAACCAAAGTTACGTTATCGTCTCAGGGACAAACATCTAGAGTCTAGATACATTGCATTGACTTCACGTCTTATCTACGTTTAGGATAATCTTCTAATGAATTAATGTAAATTCTAGATTCAAGGGTTTTTAAATAGTTGATTTTATTGTCTATCTCCCTTCGTTTTTTTTTTTTACCTTTTTGTTGAAGTGTCCCGCGACAGTAATGTTGGAATTTAAAATGGCTTGCCTGCCGAATAAGGTTGAGCGTCACTGCTTTAGGAAGCTTATGTACCTAAATATAAAACAAGATTTTTAGTTAAAAAGAATAACATATATTAATAGGTCCTCATATTTAATTGGAAACAAAAAATGCAGTATACTGGGAAATTGTATGTTTTTCTGCTGCGAAATTTCATGTTCTTCTACTTAGAATCTATTACATTTTTTAAGTTAAAATATTTGATGGAAAAAAAACTGTATTGGCGTTACAATAGAAATACAAATATTGTTAGGTACTCAATTCATAATTATAGTTAGTTAGCGACGCACCATAGAAGACGCATAGTGAACGGGACTAGTGACGTTTGGGATATGTTGCGGTAGAGACTTAGAAAATCAGTTAGCGCTAGGTTCTCGTAGGGTGTAGACATAGTTTATCATAGTAGTAGTTATTCGACATTTGACTGTGGCCTAGTTCGTAATTAAATACTATTTCAATTGTTAACCAGCATTTCTTGATTCTGTTCTGGTTTGGAAATCGATGTTGTGTTTCTGTTTTCGTGTCAGTATTGGATAGTTAACTGCATCAAATACACCCGGACAATAATACTCAAACGCCTGCAGAGTAATTTATAGTTGACTACAGTACAACCTGAAGACAGCCAAACGATAACATCACAATATATAATTAGATTTCCTCAATACTTTAGTGCCATAATTACCCACATAAATTAAGATCCATCTTTTTGAACGCTCAAATATTTACTTTGGGCTTAGAAAATATCATCAAAACAATTGATTCCTTACAATAAATCAAACATCCAATACAATTTTATAATAGCGACATCGTATTTCTGACAGGGCGAGTGTCATCGGAGATTGACTTTCGAAGACTTTAACATGTTTTGTATTACTGACAATAAGCTAAGTGTTGGGATTCCTTTAAAGTTATCATCATGTTGTTAGGTCAAAGAAATAATTGTGCTAAGTTGTAAGTTGATCCGATATTGAGTGTTGAAGAAATAACGTGTACGAACTTTTTTTTTCCCATGTAGACGGAGAGACTGAGTTGATATAGGCTTTGTAAAAAATATATTCTTTCAAAATCACAAGCGTACAGTTACAATAGAATTGTCAATAGACTGTATGTCATGTAGACATATTATATTGTTAGCATATTTAAAGATTATATTTCGGGTGATACAATGCGACGTAGATAATTATATTTACAGGGGGGGTAGTCGTTCCTAAAAAAAAAAATGAATCTTATTTAAAACACTGAAAGATTGACATGAAAAGCAAATAATACATATTTAATTATATCTAGACAAATGTATCTTTACACTGCTTTCTAAAGTAAAGAATTCAGGCTTTGAACCATGTCTCCATTTGACAGTCTAACATGCTTCTGTCAGAGAAAGGTATAAATAGATATTAATGTAACCGATGGCTCATTTTCAAGAATAATCAGAGTAGAAGGGAAGCTGAACACATTAGCTTGATATGTCTATATTTGTTAAGTTTTATTTTTTGATCTAAAAATTAGATTATATCATAATCAAACTTTATTATAGCTACTTTAATATAAATATATAAACTCTGTAGTTTCACGATATCTTTTACTACAATAATACGTACATCCACTCCAAATTTTTTAAATGCCTTTAGTTACTAGGCCGCTTATTGTATGTAAATAACTTGGCGAATGTAAATTGTTTGTGTAACGGAAAGTGCTAGTTCGTGACTAGTTGGCTTTATTATAGCCATTATAATATATCCATTGTAATAGCCATTAGCGTTTGTGTTATTTATAAATAGATCGTGCAACTCTGAACAATAAAAAGTATTTCAAAATTCACGATTAAATGGTCTTACTTATAATAATATTGCCCCGACAAAATGAATGGCACGCCCCATGGATTTTTAATATTGATTGCTTAGCGCTTTATTTGAGTTACAATTAAAAAATGAATACATTACTGTAAATTTCCATTTAATTTAGTGACAGTCTTTAGGAGTCGATATTAGTTACCCTTTGAATGCATTGGATGATTGAGGCTGCCAATAAACAAAATGCCTTCTTTTTTCCACAAAGATTATTTCCAGGTACTGCTGTAACCTATCTTGCATTGAGCCAATTTATTTAATTACACCACTGATGCCCAAACTACGGCCCGCGGGCCAGATCAGGCCCGCCACGTGGTTTCATCCGGAACAAAGTGTACAAAATAAAAAAGGTGAAAAATGTATTTTTTCCTACTTTAGAGATTAATTAATTTCATTCGAATCTAATATAGTCTTATATTCATATTATTTTTCTTAAGACCACAACATTTATTTTCTGACGACAAATGAGTTTGCGATAGTGCAAACTACAGAGCTGCTCTGTCTCAGAGTTCAGAAATGAAGTGTCAACAAATAAAAGTGCTTGCTAGCAGTGAGGAAAGAAATAAATGCTAAAGAAATATAATTAAAGCCGTCAGAAAAAAAAAGTTACATATGTATATCCCTACGTTTTATAAACCAGCAGTAAATCTGGTGGAACCGTTAATCTAAAACCTTACTTTACAAATGTATTTTACGTAATAAACTCCAGTCAACGTCCGACTTCTCTTGTCATGCAGATTTCATGTAAAAAAGAAACATCCTTTACGTCCAGATCGTTAACGGGTCAGCTTGGTCAGTGAGTGTTGCACTAATGAAATTCCGTCCGATATAATGTTAGATTACTCGTCTTTACTCTCTCCTATAATTATGTATATTTAGAAACCTGAACTTGTGTTCAACACTAACTACGACGTTATGTAAGACTCATGACACAGTGTAATGTTTATTACTGACGCGAATGTCGTATTTCTGTTGACTGTGCAGTAAGCCTCTTCTGGCTTGTAATAATATACTCTACGCACTAGATTGGCTAGCGCGTAGGAACATCCAACAATAAGTTCTAACCTGCTAAGACAGCACACGTAAATAATCAATAAACTTCCAAGATAGCAGACGTTGAGTTTATTTGACAATAATAATATAACAAATAATAAAGGCAATTCCGGCCAGCACAATAAGAAAATGGTACAAGACATCCAAGTCAAATATGAATTAAAGATTTCACTAAGTCCACAAATATATCCAAGTATCACTTATTTAACAAAAATATCATGCTCCTTATCCCTAGGAGTCTGGGAAACAACTGACTTCTGTCAGCTGGTCAGCTACTCAGCTGATCAAAAAACTCGTGCAAGAGGCACGGACTTAGTTGAAGTGATTTCCAATCTCTCTATATAACAATGGTTCTCAAACTGAGCTGTGACACACAGACGCATCTTTTTCTAACATCTACAATGTTAGGTCGGTAAATGGAGAAAGTTTACTAAATGTACATATTATATTTATGTGCGGAGTAAAGCCATTGTCCTACGCCGTCATTGTCCACCTGCCCCCCTCGCTTCGTAATATAAGTTTATGGTCTTTCCTTGCATCACTTCTCTTTCAGTATACAATAGTAATAAAACACTTGAATGTCAAGTATGTATTAAAATTATGTTTGTAAAAAATGCTGATTTCTTTGTAACTTTTTTTTTATTAACTTATTTTATCTTTATTTAACTAAATGAATACATACAATTTTTCTGAAATAATTAGAAAAAAAAATATTGCCGTTTTGGGGGTGTTATTCATACGGATAGGGCAAATCCTACCCCTCGTTGAAAAAAAGGCATAATGCAAAATCCGTTATTGTGAAATCTGGTGAACAAAGCTTCTCGCGCCTCAAACTAATAATCGCCTTTGGTCGGCCATGCAAAATAGCGGCCTATGTTACTCCACGGCTCAACTAGTATTTTATTTAAAAACAAATGTTAATTGAGCTTTGCGAATGTGAACTTAAAATGTGTTTAATATATTCTATTAAATTGAAACTTTATGGAAGTTACTTCAAAAGTGTATACATATATTTTTGAATTAACACTTTCTTTACTTGCACATCACTTGTACTACTATTCCTCAGCAATCTTTGAGCGCCTATTAATATAGGTCACACATCAGTTTTTAACTCAATGACTCTCACATTTTGAAATACTTAAAGTACATATTTTTAGAATGGCCAAGTGGAGTCAAAACATTTAAAGAAAGAACCACATTTATATTTCTTCCTTAAACTTTTGGTGACCTACCAGCTAGAGGATATTCCCGATTCCCAGTCTATGCTTACTGACTCTTTTACTTCATTCAGCCATGGAATGACTTAATTCATACGTACCAAATGACATACTTCGAAACTTCGACATATGCCAGTTATCAATCTGTTCTATTTTGGACTTTGACACAACTGACCACGAGCCAAGATGTTCCAAATGTTGATACTGACTAAAGGAACCAAAAAATGCCATGATTAACAAGGCAACCTCAACAAGCCTAACGGAGTACACCAATGATCGGTTTCAGGCCCAGTACTTATCGCCAAGTACCATCAACGTGATGTAATACAGCCGACCGACATTTTTATAACACATCTTCGCTGTTGTACGACTTCTCAGTTCCTTCAGAGCAAACCTGTAGATCGACTTTTTAAAGTTGTTTTATTTCTTTCTTTAACCATTAATATAACCTTATTAGTTTAGTATAGTTAATTAATTGATTTGTCTTATTTTTAATTGATTTTTGTTTTGTCATGTAAAAGAAACAAATGTGCTCAACTCCAACTTGATCCGAGATCGGGTCTGGGAGAAATAACTTGTACAAACTTTTTTTTTACCAGACATAGGACAGAGTTGATATAAGCTTTGTACAAATGAATCGAAGATGCTCTATCCAAAATCTTCCCCAAAATTTCATCCAGTCTCTGACCTTTATCTAGAATCGATTTGAGATTTCAATATTATAGCGGTCTAAAAAAAGAAAAAGTTACAATGTATCTACGTACGTTTTGAAAAGCAGGAGTAAATCTGGTGGAACCTAAAATCTAAAACCTTACTTTAGAAATATATTTTACGCAATAAGCTTAAGTCAATGTCTGACTCATCTCGTCATGCAACTATCCTGTAAAAAAGGCACATATTCTTAAAATCCAGATCGTTGTTAGATTTCTTTACAAGACAGACAGACAGACGGATTGAGTTAATAAACTCTTTGTATTGTACCCACTCAGTTAAGACAAGGGTCATTACTAACACTGTAACTGTAACTTACCAGTACGAAGTTTTGGGTTAACTGTTAACAAGGATGTCATGTACCCAACACAACAACACTTTTAACTAATATTGGTAGTGGTATCAAATTTTAAATCTGTAATATGTTTTAGATTGACCTTAGTGTACTGGGTTTTAAACTTTGGAATGTAAGAACATTTTAAAACAAAGGTTAAATTTTGTTTTAAAACAGAAATACTATTGAAGTCTTACTAATGCTTTATTATTTAATTAAAATATATATTGTTGACGGGAGGTTATCAACGTTACAAATCTACTAAAATTGAATCTCATAAATAACAATAAGAAAAACTTTTATAAATAAAACATTTTAATATTTTTGTTTCGATCTTACACCACTAATTACATTTTACTTATTGATTTAAAACTTATTACGTAATTTTATTTTTTTTAAAATTAGGATAATCAGTAGTTCTAAAAGATCATTGTGATTCCTTAATTTGTGGTATAACTATTACAAATTTGAAAATTACATCATTGATATGAAAATTAATTAATTTTATCACGCCCACATCTGCAATATTTTAAGTTTTAATATGACAGCCTGGTATGGCAATCTGAGCATTAGAAATAAAAAGAAACTCCAAAGAATTCTAAATGCTGCTGGTAAAGTTATCGGAAAAAAACAAACCTCATTCGGGCAGCTGTTTGAGACAAACATTCACAAAAAAGCTAAAAAGATTCTGGAAATAAAAAATCACCCTTTGGGTCAGGATTTTGTGATTTTACCATCACAAAAGAGATACAAGACACCGATAGCAAAGACTAACAGACACAAGCTCTCTTTTGTTCCCCTGGCGGTGAAATCATTGAATAGAAATAATTTGATATAAACATAAACTATTTTTTCACATGTAAATTTTGAATGAGTCAGGTATGAATGTTTTTTTTTAGGCTTGATGTTTTGTTTGGTGTAATGCACAAATTGTAAGACAAATTTCCTCACGGACAATAAAGATTATTATTATTATTATTATTATTATTAAAAATGCAATCATTAATTTAATTCCACACAATAAATGTAATACCAAATTTAAATACTTTTGGGCTTAGTACATCATTGACTGTATTTTGTTGTTACAATGATTTCATAAATTAAGACCACACTGAAGTTACCTTAACAATCTACATACATTTCTGAATTGTATAAGCAAGTTTACAGATACATAGAAACAAAAGGTGTATATAAGTTTTTGAATACCTATTCTCAATAGGTCGCAGAGCAAAACCCTCCCTTGGATATGAGAAATATTAGTAGTACCTTTGTCTCCTCTAAAACTTTTACAAACAAATGTGTTCATAGGAAGAACTAAAACGAACTAAAAGAAAAATAATTTCCTTTAATGTCGCCAACAATAGATTTATTACCAATACAAGTGGAGCCCTGATGTCGCTCTGATGTCGATTTAAAAATAGTTTACGTCTGCCGAGTCTTCTAATGTCTACGTCACACAATCTCTAGACTGCCCTCTGTGTAGGGTCATATAAATCTGAATACGTGAATAAAGTGTGCGAAAATTCTCATTAAATTTAACATAATCTTCGAATCCTGGTGAAGACTGATATTTTTACTTTTGGGATCTTCGGGAACCTCCGAGTCCACCTATTTCTAATGGGCATCTGACATTAGTTTGGGAAACATAAGGTGGTTGGTCATCGTGCTGGCCACATGACATCCTTGTTAACCGTAGGCCACAAAATCAAATGGCCTCTACGTCATCTGTCCCATAGACCACAACAAACAAAATGTAGGCTCAAGGCGCTTGTAATAACATTACAGACACAAACACGAGAGTTACAATGACAAAGTATTGGAGCTTCCGATTAAGGTAAACATGTTACCGATTATTGCATTTTATTACATGAAAGCTGACAATGCCTTTTTTCTCTTATCGCGAGTAGGATTGGCGTTTTCCGCAATGAATGACACCCACAAATGACAATTGTGTCTATTTGTCTGGTGATTCTTTAAGAGTTTTAAGGAGATTTTAATAAATTCAGGTGATTTTTAGGAATTTTTCGTTTATATTTTGCAATTTAATACTTACAACTTGGATTACCGTGGGGCCTATGAAAGCGCGGGGCCCACTGCGACCGCATAGGTTGCAGTGGCCTAAGACCGGCCCTGACTCTATGTATTCCATCAAGGATTAGACGCAGGGCTGGATTTAAGTATGCTGAGGCATACTTCTACAGTGTATATTTTTTTTTTTAGATATTTCTCAGACATCTGTGGAGGAAGTTCTGTATACTCCCGCTGAAAAAGATGAAGTATGTCTTCCACTCCTTATTAGAAATGTTAGTAACAAAGTTTATTATCTCAGAAACATACTTTCCTCTTTCAGATTTAATATTCGTCTTAATACCTTTCCCTTGCTTAGTAAGAGGACAATACTGAGGTACCGAACATCGGAATGTTTTGTTTCCAAATCTATTTGTACTTTTCAGCTTTTTATGTGGTTGACCCCGATAAGTTTGATCACTGATATGTTTAGGTTTGTAATATGTTTGATATTTTATTCAGCTTGGTGCTAACTATCCCGTTTACTGTTTCGAGTGTATGGTTTGAATAGTACTCTTTTTTATGATAAAAGCCCTCAACCAAAGCTTGAGCTTCATCGGTTGTTACACTCGCCATCTTTTCCAAGCCAACAAATTCAACACAGTTCTTTAAATCTTTAAATATTTACTGGCCTGAGTTTGTGTCTTTGACTGAATGCATCGACATATTGCTAATTAGAATAATCTTCGTTTACTTTAAACTTTTAGAACGATGTGACATTTAGTTCAATGTTTGTAGTTTTGACAAGGCTGTTCTTTTTTTTTTTTCAAACATAAGAGGTTAGCTTGTTTATGGATTTAATTTTTTGAAGCAAAAAGAAAGCTAATTATAAATTTGCAATGCAAATATTAACATTACAACAATAAATAATTACTGAAAAAAATAATTTACTTAAAATAAGGTTGGGATATAAATGTTAATTCTATGATTAATTAAATTTCATACAATAAATTTAAAACTGAAATAAAGTGTTTTATACTTACTTATTTCAAATACAGTTTTCTTTAGTTACGATAAATGTAGACATAAGAAAACTTCATTTAAGTTACTTTCAATCCAAACGTAAATTTTAAATTTCAGCAACAATTTTTGATTAAACAGGAAGACAAAGTGTGAACACTTTTCTTAATTGGTAATGACATTTTATTTAAAACCATGAAACATTTTGGATGCTTTAGTTCAGGGGTCGGCAACCCGCGGACGCGAGCCACATGCGGCTCTTTGGGTGTGAAGCTGCGGCTCTTTAGTTCTACACGCAAATATGATTAATTTTATTGAATTTTTTTTTTAAAAGTTCTGA
>JADKLZ010066485.1:0-12405 GCA_021533235.1 Biomphalaria straminea | reverse complement strand
CTTTATTTTTTTTTACATCATAATTGTTTAAAAAAATCAAAGCAAACAAATGCTTGCTTAAACACTACAGGCACCCTATTAGCAATAGCACATTACGTCACCCATTAACACTCATGAAGATAATTGTGCTGGGCAAATGACGATCTAGTATTGTCCAGATTTGGCGTAGGAGTAAATGTTGCAATAATTTTGTTAACAGAGTTAGATGGACCCACGACAGGCAATATCAGTCGTTCGTAGTCAGATGTTGAGATATAGCAACAGGTTTCAATAGGCGGGTCGCGAACAAGGGGAGTAAATACTAACATTAATCATGGAGAGAGAGAGAGAGAGAGAGAGTATGGAGTGAAAACAGAGAGAACGAAGATATATCTACAATGCAAAGCACGTCTTCTTGTGTTGTCCTTTAGTGTTTCATGACGACACAGTGCGTGAATTGCAACAGAAATAGCACGGATAGGATCGACCATTCGAGTAAAATCTAAAAATAACTGTGTCCATTATGACTGGTCAAAAAAAAATGTCAACATGTAGCCTTCCGATCATGAAACAGAACAGTCAGTCAGTCACAGTTTGTAAGTTTGTAAGTTCACGGTTTTAGAGATTATTTGTGTAAATCATTGTTCTTGGAACATCTACCATATTGTATATTATATTAAAACATATCCTAATAAAATAATCAGATAGACACATAGATGTACATGACAATATAATATGTTTTCTTTCTATGGAACATCGGTAGCTTTGGAAATAATAATATAAAAAAAAGAATTATAATTCAACATTTTATACCATGAATTCCTATGCCAAAAATGAGTAACACACTAAATGTGGCTCAACAAAAGATGGCTAAGACGGATTTAGTGTGTCAATTACTGAGATCGGGTCCTAAACAAAGACATGCCGGACTGGAACTGAACCACTATTAATGAGGTTATGACTGAACGTTGCACGAGGTTTGCTGGACATGTTGTCAGACGGAATAAATTATGCATAGTGTCGCATACCAAGAGTTACAATGGCTTGGAGGCCACCACTAGGAAAGCGCACACAGGGACGTCCTCATATAACAAAATAGTCACGTGACGTCCCACACTTTTGCGACAATTAAAAGTAAACCATACACGAACTACTTGTTGTATGTTTTATTTAGTTCCATATGATTCTTGCAGACATGAAACTGTCACACCAATAGTTACACAGCTTTATAGGTCAGTGTTATTCGTTTTTAAAAGATCATTTTACCCATAATAATTTTTTTTAAGGAATTTTATAATAAGACATTCACATTTTACCAACTCAGACAAGAAACAAGGTTTGTCACCATAATCACGCTCGAACCACAAGCTAACGCGCGTGGCTGCAGACTCAATCAGACACCCAATTCTGTACTTGAATAATTAAAACAACAACAAACAGAGTGTACATACATGAGTTCTTTCTCTAAGTCAGAAACTCTGCCATCATCCGGAATCACAGCCTGAGGCGTGTCTTCCTGGGGTGCAGCACTGAAACCAAAAATGATTTTACAGTATTATATCTCAAGAAATAATGCTATCATAATCTACATTGATAAATGAGAAATGAAAGCAAAACTGAAAACTACGAACTAAGGTTGCTGAGGACTATGCATTTGTGTATGACAACTCCGTTCACTAAAAATGATTTTTTTTTCATTTTTTATAGGAATGTTATTATTATAGCTTTTATATAGCGCTACTTTCATGCTTATAGCATGCTCAGAGCGCTTTGGCCCAATCTCATTTGTGGACCAGTGGGGGGGAGGGGGTATCTAGGAGTTGGTTTCCCGTGCTGCCTTTGGGCGCTCAGTAAACACAACTCTGATCGAGTCGGGTGTCGAACCTCGAGCCCCCTTCTAGGTTAGTCAAGCAAGCCAAGCTCAAGCCGCACTTAGCCTCTCCACCACGCTTCCCACATGTTATGAATATGAATGATTTTATAACTTACTAGCTATCATCTATTCACAAAGAAATATTAATTTAATTACACAGATTCTAGAACGCATTAAGTTGAAAACCAAAGTTTTATATGGATCATTTCGTTTTGACTCTAAAAGTAATAAAATCAAACGTTTCCTAAGATGTAAGTAAACCTTATCATAGAAAGAACGAAGAAGGAAATATCACATGTAGGCAGAATGTCGCGTCTTGCAGGATACTGGTCAAGGAGTTGAGAAAGGACAGGGTTATGGTTGGGTACGGGTTATTTCTTGTAAGGGGACACACTACTCAATTTCTTTCACGTGCTCTATGGGAATAGTGTCAGCATGAGGCCCCTTAAGAAACAGGTTTGAGATAAAGAAAACAACGTGGACAATCCTAATTTCTCTTGTTGAGGTCACGTAACAATAGGACCTTAGAAAGTTACTAAACACTTGTCAGAAACTTCTGATATTACAATACATTGTCAGTGCTTTCCTTTTATAGTTATTTGATTTTTTTTAAAACTACTTTTAATTGTTACCTAGCAACGGTTTCTGAATCCTTATCACTGGCACTGCGAGATACGCTCTGATGACCACTGCCCATGTACAAGTCATCGCTGTTGTCCGTACTACTGCTGCTGCTTTGGGTGGACCAGATCACTTCGTTTTGGGTCATTCTCTGAGCCCTCATGGACATGGACAATTGACGGCTGCCGGAATGTAGATGGCTAAGTGCAGACTCTAAGACAAATAAGTATCTTTCATTATACACTTTCTATTAAAGACAGTCACGTCCCATTTGTTAGTCAAGTCTATATTTTTATGGAAGAAAAACATGAACATTTTATGGAATATTTCCATCACGTGTCTCATATTTATTCGCCATATTTGTTTTGGAGTTATGCCTCGTCTGAGAATATCAATTGAAGATGTTTTTTGCTTTTGTTGAAGACGTTGATCTATTTTCCAAAAAAAAAGTAGATTTGTTTTGGCTAGTTTTATAACAGATTATAAAATAAGTTAAATGTTGACTAAATAAAAAAAAAGTTCATCCACCTTGGTTTAATTTGCATAGCATAACTCCTATCAGATTGCACATGTTTCTTTAATATCTTATACGGGTTTACAGTATTTCAAATTCTCCAAATACAAAATATTTTTTTCTTGTTTAAATAGCAGTAAACATTATCAATACATTAGTGAAACATGGATTTATTTTTTTAAACATATTGTGAACACTTGTTATTGAAAAGTTAACTTTTTTTTTTTTTTTGCTAGCTGTTTATCATTTTTATGTGGGATGCTATAGTTAAACTAATTAGGACTTTGTTGTTACGGAATGGGTCATATAGTAAAGTGTTATGTCAACACTAAAAGAAATCTAGTAAGCTATTAATATGAGACCAGTTACAGACATTTATTACATTTTCCAATTAAATATCATCTTACGCTAATACATAATGTTATATAGCGATGCCAGAAAGTCTATTGCCGCATTATACAGGTGTATCAATAACACTGCAGTTATCAGTAACTATACATTCTAATTATGAACAAGATTAAAATTTTAAGATACATAGACATATACAATATGAATCATACAAGGATTTTATAAAGGAGGGAGGACAAAAAAGCGGTATATAATTATGCATGCAAATAACCTTTGAACTCTTTAGCCCTGGAAAAGATTACACGTTAGTTTTAGTTATCATGCAAACGAAACCACTGTTAGTAGCACAGCATTTGTAATATCAGTAAAAAAAAACTGGAATATTAACACACAGTTACAATTTGAAGTTGTATTTATACTCAGAAACAAACACACACACCCAAAAGACAAAAATGTAACTTTCTGCATTGTATAGCCTCGATTAAAAGCTTTTTTTTTTTGGAACGAATTGTAAGGTAGAGATTGGTCTACAGTCTACACTCTTCTCGAAGCCACAGCTTTATAAAAGTGAAATCTATAAAGGATCATTTTATGAGTATAACGAAAATCGAGCAAAATATAAAAATTTTAACCAATAGAAAGAAAGGTTTATTTATATAATATGGCAAAGGACAGGAAATAAGAAAACAAAAATGATTAGAGGAGTCCTTGAAATGTCCATTTAATAATACAGATAATGCAGGCTTACATTTGAAAGTGTATTTCATAAAAAAAAGTTTTAATTTACACACATGAAACTGTTATGAAGAATAGCAGAGAAAAAGAGTCCAGATCAAACTAGTAAACAAGTACAAGATGACTGGCAGAGAGAAACAGAAAACACTTTAAAACAAAGGAAACAGATCTACAGAAATAAAGATATGATAATTAGCATTTAAGAAACTGTAAGGAATATTCCCTTCAAACCTGCTACTTTTTGAATGATGCTAATTTCTGGAATGCAAACAGTCGAATATTTATATATTACTTTGAGTTTTTCAGTAATTGAAATGTTATTTGGCTTTAAAATATACAACAAACAAAAAAATGACCAGTACCTAAAAGAAATTACATTTAAATCATGGACGTAGTTTAAATATGAAACAAAACGATATAAAGTTAAAAAAAAATAACTAAATAAAAAATAATAATAGTACAGTCAATGAGAACTTAAAAGGTCACAGTGCATATGATACGATGCCAACAAAAAGGGCTTATGATATACAAGAAGCCAAGAGTCTGTTACCTTCCAAGAGAGGGGGCAGTGACAGCGAACGGTCTTTCTCAAATACTGCTAAATTGTAAGTTAGAAATAGAATAATTTTAAATGATATATTTTTTCAGTTATCTAGATTCTAGATACTATCGTATAAAAAACATTAAAATACTGAATGACAATGGCTAACTTAAATAAGGGCGGCAAGACCACATGCAAAGTAAAAAAAAAAGGTAAATAAATTGTTATTAATCTTTCGCAAGGGGAATTGTTTTATAATTGTAATTTTTAAATCTATTAGCTTAATAAATGATTGTTAGCAAGTACGAATACATTGGACCAGGTTACAAGATAGACATTTAATGCTGAAATCTCAGATGTCGTGGGTAAGACTTATCTTATTATTTTTCTATTAATCATTTATGAAAAGAGTAATATCAACTCACACATATTACGTGAATTTAATGTGGAATTTCGTTTAATGAAAAATAGTCTGAATTCTGCATTAAAGTTTTAGACAGGAAGAGACATTAGCCTGTGCATTTGTTTAGAATTTAGTTAGTGTGTGTGTGTTTGTGTGAGAGAGAGAGAGAGAGAGAGAGAGGGTACAAAAACAAAGCTAATCCAGTATCCTAAACTAAGATATAGATCGAAAGGTCTGAAAGGGAAATTTAATTTTTTTGTTGTTGTTGTTGCCTAGTCTAGAAAATGTATTAACGACAAAAGATATATTTTCACATTTACTGCCGTTGTAGCACGGCCTGATATGTCTAATATCTTTACTAAAGTTTTGAAAGAGCACATTGCTTATCGTTGAAATGTCTTTCTTTACATCCCATGATGCATACATAAACACCGAGAGCTTCTACCGAACAACATTCAGCTGCTCGACAAGCAGGAACGATTTTTTACTGTTACATTCTTCACTCCGTAACTCTTATGTTTATAAGTCTATAAAATAAAGTTAAGAATAACTGCACGTTTTGCCGAGTCTGTCTAACTACCTGATATCTTGTAAGCCACTCACATTTCATGTGTTAACTTATAATAAACATAAATCAGTCATGAAATATTTAATTAGAAAAAAAATGAAATTATAAATATAGAATAAATGGAATAAAACATTAAAAAAATTATTTATAAAAAGAACATTTTTGGTTTCCATGTTTTAGTTTTTTAAAAGTATGTATGATCCCAAATAAACTATTAATTGTTAGTTAAACTAGCTAATAATATTTTTAAAATAAAAATCCAACACAAAAATGTATGTAAAAAATGATAAAATTAAAAGGGCTTAAAATGAACTAATCAACCTAACCACAAATCCACTAAAATAAAATATAAGAAAAAAAAAAACCCAAACAATATATAACAAATGGATGGACCCACTTTTAGCTGAGGGGTGAGAGTTATCAATGGTATCACCCATTTTCTTGAGTTGGTTTCTCCGCCAATCAGGACTCAATCCTAGGAATCCAACAGTGGCTACAAGTGACTGACCTAGTTAGCACAGGGTAGAGACACTATTATAGACATTTATTCTTTTCATCAAAACAATATTGCGTTCGTCTTTTAATCACGTGATCGAGTATTTCCAGTAGCTCTACATGTACCAATATATTACATAAGTAGACATGATTATTAATGACTAACATTTTGTCTGAACAAAACAGTCTGTCTGGGAAACCATTACATCTCTATTACATATGTTTGTATCTCAGAATGGTTAGGATTAAAATGATTAGAAGTCAAGTTAAAGGCCGAGCACATCGGGAACACGTCCCCATATTTCTTCTTTCTATGGACTGTTACAAATCAGCTGTGCAGGTGCCAGCACAAGACATTGAAAAGGGTTCTACAATAAAAACTCTTAACAGATTAAATAACAAACAGTAATTACCCATTTTTTATTTAAAAAAAAAAAACGAGATGCAAAGTATCAAAGGATTATTTTTAGAATATTAATACTTATGGTTTTAAGAAAATATAATATAATGCAGTTTAATATGACATATATGTTTAAAAAAATAAATTAAAGGAGGAAGAGTTGAAACTAAATTAATAACTTAGTACAAATTATCATCTTGCAGCGGAAAAGAAACTTTTAATACAGAAACAAGAAACTGACACTAAAATGACACTAAAACTGATGGCATAATGTAGCAACAGACACATAATGCATCAGTATTATTTCCTTTGAATGAACACATGTGTAGCACATACTGTTAAGCTCAGCATATAAACAAGATGTAGTGCAGTAAACAGCACATTGATTACCAAGAGCAGACATATTGAGGTCACATAGCAGATTCACATAGATTAGTGGAGTGTGTAGGTAACCTTGAATCGATCCACACAACTAGCTCATCAATGGAAACGTAAACAAACTGTTTTATAACCTGACTATAATTCTTCTGATGTCAATAACGTTAGTCTTCTGATGTCAATAACATACGTAAACAAGATTACAAAGAGAATTTGTGTGATACACAAACTCAGAGGCGGCCCCCGTCGGAGTCGGATACATGTCAGATCCGCCTATTCGCAAGATGTTTCGGATGTTCCTTCTAAGTCCCTGACTCAATTCCTGTGTGCTCCTATCCTTAAACTATCGCAATATTTCTGAAAGAACAGTAAAGGTTAAATCATATTTTCAAAAGCCTTTAGTGTTTTTTTGTAACCGTGACGGACAGACCAACCAACAGACAAAACGCACAAAAATATGCTTGTTTTATTCTAATGGGGGCACTAAACAATTTTTTTTTTTTAAATCTGATTTTTAAAAAAAATTAAGAAATTAGTTTAGAATCATGTCATTTCCGGGCTTTACGCTAGTACACGAAAGCCGCTGCTAAAAGTTCATTTTAAAAAATGTGCATATCTATTTTCTAGAAGCATTTCTTATAGTAACATTTCCTCCCTTACATTTACGTAATTGTTTTAGAATTGGTGTTTTGTTATTAAAAAATCGCTTGCATAATTAATTTTATAAATTAAACGGTTTGCTTTTAGAAAACTAAAAGTAGCCGTTGCACCTAAACTTTTCAAGCCGCATTTAATGGTGAAATAATATTTTTCGTATCTCTTCTAGTTTTGGCGCTCTGAGTCTGACAGACGGACAGACAGACAGAAAGTCATTTTAAAAAAATGTGCGTGATATCTACATGCCAAGAGCATTTTTTCTAGTAACATTTCCTCCCTTACATTTACCTAATTGCTTCACAATTGGTGTTTTATTATTAAACAATCGCTTGCATAATAATTTTTATAAATTAAACGGTTTGCTTTTAGAAAACTAAAAGTAGCCGTTGCACCTAAACTTTTTAAGCCGCATTTAATGGTGAAAAAATATTTTTCGTATCTCTTCTAGTTTCGGCGCCCTGAGTGTGACAGACGGACAGACGGACATTTTGCACAAACCTAATAACGGCTTTTTCCCCTTACGGGGGCCACTAAAAATTGTGTATGTTAACCATATGTACAGCAACATTGTGATAGAAACATTGAACTCTCCTGTTTAAATTGTATTGTTATCACAGCGCACACCATGAGACTACAGTGGATTTGTTAAAAGAGCTCTATAAATTAAATTATTAACTTATTATTAATTATTATTATTTGTATTACTAGCAATATGTTTGTTTGTTTACAGTTTTTTCAAAATTAAACTGAAGGTTTTAACTTGAATTAACAGACAATAAATTACCTAGGTCTAAAACACAAGCAAATCAAAAAGATAAATCTAAGGCGCAAATAGCTAACTGCACCGGGTAACATCCAGAACTAACTGCACCAGGTAACACCAATCCTATTGATGCCACTGAGCTATATTTCCTGATTTGTTGATGCTACAATTATCAACACACATACACACATGCCGCTTATAATATAATTTTGAAATATCTTATAACTTCATCCTAGGAAGAAGTTATCAAATCATTTTAATTAACATATTTGCAAATTTGTTTAAATTTGTATATACATAGAGATGGTGTGAAAGTAGAGCCTAAATGCCTATTGTTAGTTCTAAGATTAGTTTTTTTGACCATTTAGACTTTGTAGACAAACACAAAACTCAAAGAAGATTTAAAATTGTACACTATGATGTGATGCATGGTGAAAAAAAAATGAGCATTTCTTTTTAATCTTAAATTGTTATATTCCCTTGCGACTAGAGTCTAGTCTATGTCCTATATGTAGTACATAATGAATATTACATTGACATTGTGACATGAAATACCAATATTGTGTCAGAAATGTAATATGACTATCTATGTCTCAATGAGTACAATGAAAACATATTGGCATTATAAAATACAATATAAACATTTGGACTTTGATGGGAAACACGGAGAAGCATATTATAGTACAAAGTTTAAATATGGGCTTTTATACACATATATTTTATATAGGTACAAAAACAAAACATTTTTAGAAATATAGATTATGTAGATGAAGAAATGTTTAGAACACTACCTTGTAATGACTGTGTGGCCTCGAGAGGTTTATGTGCCCTTGGTTGATGCATCGGTGTTGGTTTTAATTCAGTTGTCGTTCTTACTATGGATAAATCTGATGCGCTCTGTTGTTCAAACAGATAGGAGAATAAAGTAGTACAAATAATGTATTAAACATTTATGTACAATTTAAAAGCTATAGCTTTAGATAATCTACTTACGTGTTTTAAAAATAGCATTTAAAGAATTCTGTCTAAATGAATTAATATATTATTTTTTTTAAAACGTCTTGAAAAAACCATTTCATTTATCAATTTTAACATTAAAAATAAATATAATTTATAGAGAATTTCCCGCACATATATGATTTGAACAATCATAGAATGGTTATATTAGATTTACTGACTAAAGTCTTGTGATTCAAGTTAAGTTTAACTTTTCATAATTTATACCCAAATCAAAGTGCACGTTATTAGCAGTATTTTGTGTATTGTCTTATGAAACTGACACATAAAATTGTTTATAAATATGATTTTTATAGATTTTTAATCACATTTATAAGTACATAGTTCTTTTTATATTTGAATAAAAGTAAATATAATTTAATCATAAGAGCATTGCGTTTATGTCAGTTAAAATTTTGCAACAAAAAATTGTATAAAATCTCTTGGATATTTATATTGTTACTATTAGAGAACTAACTAGGTCTAGTATTAACGAAAGCCTGCAGAGTAATGTTAAGCACTGAAAGCTGGTAACATAATTAATTTTAGGTTGTATAACTAATTTAACAACAGATGACATACATCACAAACACATCAATACAATCTTGAATATATAATTAGATATATGAAATATATTTCTTCTGACAATAATGCAAGCTAACATATTAAAACAAATATCGATTAAAAAAAATTGTGCAGTAAAAAAAAACAACTTAAAACTTAGTGTTTCTAAACTCTAAAACATTCTGAGAAGAAATACAAGTAGATAAACGTTTATGTCAAACAGTAATATTCAATGCAGAACATATTGAGCACTATCTAATAAAATAATTCGATGGCAGTGACAATACAAACAAAAAAACAAAACATTGATTCGTTAAGTTAAGCATACCATTTTATAGCTGTGGTTTGTTTGATAAATGTCTTTATTATATGATTCAATGCAGATCATATTAGCACTATCTAATAAAATAATTTGATTGCAGTGAAAATACAAAAATTACTGAATCGTTGAGCATACCATTTAGTAGTTGTGTTTTGTATGAGAAATGTTTTTGTTAGATAATTGTCAACGTTGTTAGTTAATTGAAAATTCTTAGATCTTACCGATTTAAAATAGTGTAAACATTGTATAAGTCTATGTAATAATCCCACTTGTTTTGGGAGGCAGACATTATGGTATTTACGTAATACATTTCAACCAACATACAATTGCTTGATATGTAAATTAATGTCTGTCATAAAAAAATATTGTTTAACTTTTTAAATTGTCCAAAAAAGATAGAAATAGAAATACTATCCCATATTTTCTTTCAATTTAAAGTAAAGGATTTGATTTAATTAAAAGGACTTTATAAAAAATTGTTTGCTAAAAGAAAGCTATGGTTAAAGTTTCATTTGACAACTTTCTAAGTAAACTAGTCTCTAGAATCTAGAACATTGAACAAGCGGTGAGAATTTCGAGCTACAAGCGTGAATACTAGAAGACCCTCTGACGCGCATGCCGGAAGTGACAGAGGATTCTAGGTCAAATAACATGCGAAATGTGCATTAAATTATATTAGATTAAGAACGTTTTGAGATAAGTTTTGGGAGGGTGATTTCGATACCCTTATGTAGTTCAGCCTCTTCTTGGCCAAGATGTCGTCCATAGCGGCAGACGACCTCTCTGAGCGGTCGGAGAGGTTAAGATCGAAGCCTACCCTCTCACGTGATTCCACCACTTCCAGGAAGTTGAGGTCAAGGTCGAAGTCATTTTCAGTAGATGTGGAAGACGTTCGAGACTTGTCGGCCAAAGCAAACTGGTCACGTCTCGCCTGGAACGAAAGTATACATTTATATACAACATTTGTAACATTTTGTTGTATAATGTCTATAAAAGGATTGATACATTTGATAACAATATAAAATTAAGAAGCATCATAAGTTATGAATAGCTTACAATATGAGACAATTCCAACTCATAGCTTGCTTTTTTATTTCTCATATTTATTATAAACAACAAGAAAAATATAAAAAAAGGTTAATGTAAGTGAAAGAACTGCACATTTACAGCCTTATCTCTCTATACTCTAAGATTTATTTCTCTTCTTATCAACCAAAAAATAATTAAAACCACTTATCAATTAATAAACAGATTAATTTTTTGATTCATTCATGTTTTGTTAGCGACAATAAATAAATTTGCAAAGTGTCAACTTGATCCGAGAATTGGAAGTGGGAGAAACAATGTGTGCACATTTGTACCAGACAGACAGACAGACTGAGTGATTTTTTATGTGTGTTAAAATATGTAAGATCTTATATATTAATGCTTAGGCATTTAGACATCTGAAAATAAATGCTCACAGTCCAACAGTCCTAACTAAGTTGCTTTGTTATATAACTTTTAAACGATGAGATCCAGTTTCATATTACATGACTACATTTGATGAAAGCTGGAATATTTTGAACTCACAACCATTATGATTACAGTCCAAAGCGCATACCCCACGACCAGGCTGCCGCTCATATATCTAAAATAATAATTCTTTAACAGTCGATCCGTTGTGATGAGCTCATCAATGTTACTGTCATTCGTACAAAGGGGAGGAATACATGTAAGAATTGACGGCACAAAAGGTCCATTACCCGTCTAACCTTAACGAATATACGCGTTTGTGTCCCTTCAATTGAAATGCTTAGAAAATTTTGATAAAGAGCAAAATTCAAAGAAATTTTAATAACAAATTCAAATAAAAATATATATACTTAACGGATTTTTTAAAATTGTATACAATGAATAATAAAACTAACAAACATTTTTTTCGTATTTGAATATATTATATAATAAAGAGGCACTGTATGACATGAGAATTAGTACACACATAAATACAAAAACAAAATAAATAAATATGATATCTACATGCTCGATACATTCTATAGAGTAAAGGTGAAAAATGATATCAGGGTATAGCTTTAAAACTGACAATGGTGGACCAATGTGTAAACATGCCATGGCAATGGAAACCAGTCATGGGAAGAGAAAGAACTAGAGGAGCATGTTACAAAAGATTGATTGTTGGAGTGACTGCTTTATAGTGTTTGCTTTATAGTGTCTGCTTTATAGTGTCTGTTTTATAGTGTCTGCTTTA
>JADKLZ010066449.1:4041-14100 GCA_021533235.1 Biomphalaria straminea | reverse complement strand
CCCCCCCCCCCTTTGTAGTATGTTTGCCGATATGGTGGGGTCGGGAGGGGGCGATGGATATTTTTATGGATGGATATTATTAGAATATTTTTCAACATTTTTCAAAAGGTTTTAACAGGATGAATGGTGAGCTTTAGGTCAGGAGAATGCAAGAAAACGTTTTTTGCATATTATTTATAATATAGCTCCTCCTTCGTGTTCGAAGATGAGCACATTTCTCACTTCCTATGGACTCGAAGATGGCTGTGTAGTCCAATCTTCGCTTTGAAAAGCCTGCCGCAAATGTGACATGGGTGAGTTTTGTCAGTTGCAGGTGGGCCTGCTTTTTCTCTCAGCTTTCTGTTGTTTCGGCGCTCTATCGCACTGGCCACTCTACTTGCTTCAAAACTTGAGACTCCGAGACTCACAGCTTCTCGCCATGCGGAACGATCTTGAGCTAGTGCTTCCCAGCCATGAATGTCGATACCGCATTCCTTGAGAGATCTCTTAAGGGTGTCTTTGTAGCGCTTGTATTGGCCGCCTTGAGAGCGCTTTCCAGTGCGTAGCTCTCCATACAGAAGTCTCTTGGGAAGGCGATTTTCTGGCATGCGGACTACATGACCCGCCCATCGTAGTTGGGACCTTTTTACTGTCGCATTGATACTGTGCATGTTGGACAGCTTTAAAATTTCTGTGTCTGGTATGTGGTCAGACCAACGCACCTTATGGATACTCCTTAGACAGCGTAGGTGGAAGGAGTTTAGCTTTTTGGTGTGGCGGGAGTACAAGGTCCATGACTCTGATGCGTATAGGAGTGACGGGAGAACTACAGCACTGTAGACTTTCAGTTTTGTGGTTAAACTGAGTCCTCTCCTTTGCCACACTTGCTCTTGAAGTCTGCCAAA
The DNA here is from genome assembly GCA_021533235.1 of Biomphalaria straminea. Taxonomy (NCBI): domain Eukaryota; kingdom Metazoa; phylum Mollusca; class Gastropoda; family Planorbidae; genus Biomphalaria; species Biomphalaria straminea. The sequence continues at coordinate 13,216 of JADKLZ010066449.1, read as the reverse complement.
TGCACCACTGGCACGAGCAATACGGAAGTCAACCTCATACCTCATCATCTAGGTTGGCGCTTGCTGATATGGTGCTTCCAAGATAGACAAATTTTTTGACATTCGCTAGTTTCTGGCCAGCTATGAGAATGTTTGGTTCTGTAACAGCTTTATTTGGAGGAGGTTGATGCAGCACTTCTGTCTTTTTTACATTAATGGTGAGTCCAAAATTTGTGCAGGCATTAGCGAAGAGGGACAGGCTCTTTTGAAGGTCTTCTTCGTTTGCAGCGTTTAGGGCACAGTCATCTGCAAATAGCAGGTCTCTGATGCAGTCGAAGTTTACCTTCAGTGGCGTAGCGTAGGGGGGAGGGGGGGGAGGTTTTTGAAATCCCCCCGGGCCCCCGCCTAGGGGGGGCCCCCAAATGGGTGTTTCAAAATACATAAATTAATATATTTGATTGACAAATAGTGTCAACGGGTGTATTTTTTTTCAACATTTATGGATTATACTTATATCAAATACTAAATCTAGATCTAGCTCTATCAGTACGTTGACTTTGTTGACATTTTAAAATATTTTTTTTCCCACAGAGATCAAAGTTGTTGTTTTTTTAAAGTCAGTTTTACATTTTGAAATACAAATCTTTAATAGATTTGTTGCCGATTAAGGAGATCAAATATGTTCTTGCAGCAAAAACAAAGAATATTACTCTCTTTGTTGCGACGAATAAAACTGTATGATATACAGCAGTAGAGGCCTTAGAGGTGGCAAGTGGAGCGCCTGTGGGGGCCCCGCGATCGGAGATTTTATTGTAACAAACTTGATCACTACACATTTTCCTAATAAAATCCGATTAGACGTCGATGTTTGAATACAAACATAACCTCTATGTATTGATTATTTTCGCCTAAGTGTTTTATATGCTTCTGTGCATAGACATCTTGAGGCCATGGGAGTATTTTTCTTTTAAACTTTTTAAACTTCAAAGAAAATCTTTTATGCAGAACAATAACAACGAAGTATATACAACAGTAGGCAAACAGTACCTAAGTAATATTCTGTTTTGTAATAAAAATAAGGCCCACAGTGTTAAAAGCGGACATAAAGAATTGTTATTGTTGGAGGCCAATGACAGCCGTTAGACGGAATAGCCCGTTAGCGTGATGTGGTACGGTTTATATATAGTCTACCCTTACGGCTCCGGGCCCCGCACAAGACTAGGGTCCAGGGCCCGTCGCGCTGCTAAGTCCGCCCCTGTATACAGGGAATTCCAGGTATCTTGTTACATTTACTAATAATAGATTTAAATGGCGAGTATTTTAAGGCTACGCTAATTAACCTTGAAGCAGAATTTACAGCAACGAGTATAACAGATCCAATAGTTATTCTTAACAATGCTAGAATTGTCCATTATTCGGGTTTGGCTTCTGTAATTCTGTAATTTCAGAATTAACTTCACACTCAAGTTTTTTACCCCTCTATTCATCTATCCGCAATCAAATGGAAAAAGGCTTTTCTAAATAAAAAAATCGTTGTTATAGAGTGATAAAAGAGTGAATTGCAAAGTTGGGAAAATGAATAAAAACAACAACAAATGTACGTCTTTTCGTCAGAGGAAATTTCACAATCATAGCATATTTTTTTATTAGTGAAATAAATGGCAAATCGCTTTTTCAATAATGTCACTGATGCACGAGCACTTTTCACCAACAAACTAGTAATACAATCACCAAAAAGGTTCAAACCTTTGCAACATCCTCTGAATACCGTACCACTAAATCAGGCCACTACCATTGCGTCATTCTAAAAAAAACTATCCCAGGAGCACGATGACGCAAGAAAGGCTTATCATGGCTTTAATGTCAGTGAAGTCACAAATACTAGAAAGTATCGATGTAGATCAGGGGTGGGCAAATTACGACCCGCAGGCCACATGCGGCCCGCCGAAGTGTTTTATGCGGCTCGCGAAAACCTAAATAAATCAAGTGTGCCCACACATTACACATATTAAAAATGCAAGTATATTAAAAATAAATCATGGTAAATCTATAGAGAAATGAAACTTTTGATTCTTATCACTTAGAATCAGTAGCGGTCTTAGGGGGTGGCAAGTGGGGCAACCGCCCCAGGCCCCGCGCCTGAGAGGGGCCCCGCGCTGGGAGATTTTATTGTCACCAACTTCGAAAACAAAATGAGTGATTATAAACAAGGACTTGTTACTCTATATTTTCCCAGTATATTTACTGTACCAATTGCCATTTAAGCACTTAACTTACATTTCTTATTTCGAAATACTGTTCAGTTTCGGTATAGACGGCCGAGTCTAAGAGGCAATCATTGTTTAACAGTTCCCAATAAAAACACATATGTGGAAGCAACCAATCCTATATATAATTGTATATTTGGTATATAAATAACGACGTCTAATCGGAGTTCTTAAGGAAAATGTGTAGTTATAAAGTTTAATCTACTCTTTGCATTATGAAAAATTAAAAATGATCGACAGATTCATTTATAACATTTGTAGTATCATAAATTTTTCTGAATAAGGGATCGTCACAAAAGTTATTTTTTAAAATAACATTAAAATAGTATCATAAAACTTTTGGCAAATTGATTTTTTTTAATGAAAATAATCCGTGCCATTAACAATGTGGGGAAAATTAATTTTCTTGTATTTTTAGCGTTTATTATTAATTTATTAGTAGTCAAAAGTTAGTCAATCCATCACTGAGTATCGTCACCTATTTTATTTTTAAAGCACCGAAAATAAATAAACAATTATACAGTGTATTCTCGACTGTCGATAGCGATACGTTCTAAGACCACACGCGAAGGTTCGATTTTCGCATTAGGCTATTTAATTTCATAAAAGTGTAATATTTTCGGAAATAAACAGTATCACCAATTGATGTGCTTGTATAGCTATTTTGGAAAATCAGTTTTCAGCAAGTTTTCCAATAGGCAATTATTCTATGCATAGACATAGTGCGGCCGTGGGAAAATCCACGTCAACGTGTTGAAACAAAAAAAAAAAACAACAACAAAAAAACAAAAAACGCAGGAATATTTTTACCGGTCCCCGAAAGAGGAAAAGACGCTATTAGTTTTGTGTGGAATGTCTGTCCGTACGTTCGTCCGTCCTGTTTAGATCTCGTAAACTAGAAAAGATAGTAAAAATCCGACATCATAATATTTAAGACATTCAGAGTTCTAATGTAACGGCTTCTTTTTTTCTTTTCTGAAACCAAAAAATCTAATTTTTTAAATCACGTATGCAAGCAGTTTCTTTAAGAAAAACACATCACTTTTGTAGCTATTCATTATTAATAGTAACAAACACGGGATGCTCTTTAATAAGGGAGATGACCTTTTTTTAAACAGGTGTATTCAATATTTTTTATTTTATTTTTTTAAATTTTTAATTTGTATTGCTAACTACTACATTTACACCAATAAAAATGTTTACTTTTTTTAAAAAAAGAAAAAATCTATTTAGTATGTATATTAGTTGGACATAATTTAAAACAACAATTAATAAGTAGTTTTCCCTATTATTGAGTTTCATAATTAGTTAGGAGACATAGATGTTGAACTTCACATTCATTCACACATATATTAAAATTTACTAGACCGCTGGGGCACCACACAGATCTGTCAACCTTAATTTCTTTCTCCATTCTACACTGTAGTTTGTCTTTGATAGAATTTCATTCTGATGTACTTTCTGAAAATATTGAAATCTGGGGGGCGATTTTGAGTTCGTATTTCAACACAAACTGTCCTTGTAATCTTGTTTTTATAGATTTAAAAAAAAAAAAACCCGTGATACAACCCTTCCGCAAAAGTCGGGTCTGTGAAAGTGAATGAACATTTGTAGCTCCCATAGCACACGTTATTCTTAATAATAATAGGTTTGTCTTCGAGTCCGAAGATTAGTGAGGAATACAGTGTTTCCCGTGGCTGTGCAGCAGGGGCGGACTGGGAGTTAAAATCTGCCCGGGCATTTCCATACAACCCAGCCCACAAATAGTATATCATATGATGAACATCCAATTCTAGGTTTACCTGTCCTCAATATCATTCTATTTAGTTTGAGACTGTATCGATAGCTAAACTCATACTTAAAGTCAGCACTACATTCTTATAAGAAATACAGATCTTATGTTGCATATTAATACTAAGTATAAAGGCCCTTCTTCTTCTTCTTCTTGAAACTGTCAGGTAGAGTTTAACCTTCGGCTCTTGGAACTCTAGGCCAGCAAAAGTGAGCAAGAGCTCCCTCTCACCGGCCTGAATGAGAACTGAAGCCTGCTAGTAGCACTGCTATTTTTTTTTTCTTTCAAAAAAATGTGTTATATTAAATTAACTAAGTGGGTCTCTTTACAAGCAAATAGTATAAACAATTTATACGTTCTAAATGAAGCCTTTATGTTGCTTTACCGGCCCATTTGGGTACCGGCCCACCGGGCATTTGCCCGAATGCCCATATAGCCAGTCCGCCCCTGCTGTGCAGTCCCAGCTGTGACCTACATATTTTGCCACATCCAGAGCACGTTATTCTTATAGAACATCTTATTGGCTTCAATTTGCAGAGTGTGAGAGAAGACATAATATTAGTAGCGCGCGTGTGTTTTCTTTTTTATTCGCATCTGTTAATGCAGAACAATTATAATAGAATAGTCCATTAAATGCACTTATACGGCCAATATTAAACCAACGTAATGTTCTATGTTTTGTTACAAATATAAGGCTCACAGCTTTGAGGTGGACACATTAGAGACGGATTAGCCCGTTAGTGAAATGTGGTACGATATATATAAATATAGCTAAGGGCCCCGCACATGACGCTCGCCCAGGGCCCCGCGCACTGCTAGGGCCGCCCCTGCTTAGAATAATGAGGCTAAAGAAACGTCTCTAAACTTCCTTCTAAAAAGTTTAAAGAAAACGAAGATTATATTTAAAAGCAGTATTTCCATAATTCAGTAAAACATATAAGCCCAGGCCAGTATTTATTTATTCAATGCTATGAAGAAATGTGTTGAAAGAGTTGGGTTGGCTTGTAATGATGGCAAGGGTAACAACTGATGGAGCTTTGACTGAGAAAAACCTTTTTAGTAAAAACAAAATATCCCCACCATAATTTAGTAACTGCAAACTTTACATAAAGCTACATTGAATTCTAGCGAATTAAGAGAAAATATATTCAGAAGAGTAAAAAAGATTCACAGGGCTGTCCTTAGGCTTAGGTAATGTAAGCAGCCGCCAAGGTATGTAATTGATGGGGAACATGCACTGAGTAATTATAGAGAAGGAATAGTGAAACTTGTACTCAATGTTATTGTTCGAAGTACACTAGGTCTTTAATAAATTATATAATTTTAGCTTCTTCACTTTATTTTGTATTTTTCTATTTTTTTCGGAACCACCAAATTCACTTTGCCATTCATATGATATATATGCGGCCCGCCTAATCCCCAAATTGCGGCCATCGGTTGAAAAAGGTTGCCCACCCCTGATGTAGATGATGTTATAGATGTCCTTGCTGAACAGAATGCACCACATGAAGCGATATGAATCGAGATTTATCACTTGTGCATTATTTTGCTAATAAACAACGGTATTATTCATTAAAAGAGTCTTAATGATTAATTGTTTTGGTCAAATTTACTGATATACTGAATCAATTTGATCTTGGTCATATATATCTTTTGCGTACATTATATCATGTCATATATCGAAAGTCAAAATGCAAGGGGCCCCCAAAGAGGTCGGTCCCCCCGGGCTCCCGAACCCCTAGCTACGCCCCTGTTTACCTTGGTCCTTGCCTTGAGTCTCTGAGCATTAAATAAGCTTGCATCTGTGCGATACCGTATGTCAACTCCAAAGCTTTCTCTGCAAAAGGCATCTTTCAGCATGGCGGTAAACATTAAGCTGAAAAGTGTTGGAGCCAGCACACAGCCCTGCTTCACGCCGTTTGAGACAGGAAAAGGCTTGGAGTAGTCTCCGTTGTCTTGAACTCTTGCCTGCATGTTATCATGGAATTGACGCACCATTGTTATAAATTGGTCAGGGCAGCCGAATTTGGACATGATTTGCCAAAGGCCTTCACGAAGCTGGTGTTGGCTTTGCAGTGAAATCCAATTTAGTCAACAAGTTAGCAGGACTACCAAAAGGCATAAATGACCGTTTAATGACATTACGCCTATCCCTGACCTCAAGGCGATACGCAACTCTAATAAGTGCCTACGCTCCAACTATGTCAAACCAGGACAACATTAAGGAGAACTTCTACTCGGATCTGAACTCTGCAATAATCAAAACGCCCAAAACAGACAAACTCATAATACTGGGCGACTTCAATGCCAGAGTAGGCTCTGATTGGAAAACCTGGAGATATGTTCTGGGCAGACACGGAATCGGTCACTGCAATAGCAATGGTGCATTGCTACTTGAAATGTGCTCAGTCCACAAGCTAACAATAACAAATACGCTTTTCCAGCTACCTCACAGAAAAAAGACATCATGGATGCATCCCAGGTCCAAACATTGGCATCAAATAGACTTCATCATTGTCAGACAGTCTGATAGACAAGACGTCAAAGTCACCAAATCATTATGCGGAGCTGATTGTTGGACCGATCATCGCTTAATCTTATCCAAGCTTAAAATATGCATAAAACCACCTAGGCGGCCCCAAGAATGCAAGCATGCAAAGCGCCTAGATATTGGTAAGCTCACAAACCCAGAAATCAAACAAGAGCTCATCAACAAACTAGACAGTGAGTTTAAAACCCTGCACATGACCAATGATGTGGAAAACAGCTGGAATAAATTAAGGGATTCAGTGTACTCTCTGGCTAGCAGTGCCCTCGGTCAGCCAAAACGCAAACACCAAGATTGGTTTGACGAAAACAATGTGCAAATCGAACAGATGCTAACACACAAGCAACATTGCTTTAAGGCCTTTCTGTGTAATCCAGATTGCCCGCAAATCAAAGAACGCTACACTATTGCCAAAAGAGAGGTCCAGCGAAACCTGAGACACATGAAGGAGTCATGGTATATCAAAAAAGCAGAAGAAATTGAGTCCTATGCTGACAGTAAAAATGCAAAAATGTTTTTCAATGCAATAAAAGCCCTTTATGGCCCTCAGCAAACTGGCTCATCCCCCGTACTCAGTGCTGATGGAAACAAACTCCTAACAGACAAGGAGGATATACTTGTTCGCTGGGCTGAACACTTCAGCACAGTCCTTAACTGCCCGTCAAGCATTAGTGCCGAAGCAATCGCACGCCTGGAACAAATCCCAATAAATCACTCACTCGCCGACCCTCCCCGGCTAAACGAAGTAACGGCAGCAATATCAAATCTCTCAATGGGTAAGGCACCGGGGCCAGACTCCATCCCTGCTGAAATTTACTCACTTGGCAGCTCAGAGCTTACTGCTAAGCTAACTGAAATCTACCAGATAATGTGGGAACAAAAGACTCTACCACAAGAGTTCAAAGACGCCTCCATCATCCACCTCTACAAGAGAAAGGGTAATAGGCAGTCATGCGACAATCATCGTGGCATATCCCTCCTATGCATTGCTGGCAAGATTCTGGCTAGGGTGCTTCTAAACAGATTACAACTCCACATAGAAACTGGCCTACTTCCGGAAAGTCAATGCGGTTTCAGACAGGGTAGAGGCACGGTTGACATGATCTTTGCAGTCCGCCAACTCCAAGAGAAATGTAGAGAACAAAACTCAAATCTCTATACTGCTTTCATAGACCTGACTAAAGCTTTTGACATGCGTTACTGCAGTGAAGTATTTAAGAAAACGCTTTTGGAGTCGGGGCTGCGCCCCGAACTCTACTGATAGATAATGAGCTGTAGGTGTCAGGATAATGCGTTTCTGCAGTGACGAATGCAAGAAAACGCTCTTGGCGTCGGGGCTGTGCCCCGAAATCTACTGATAAATAATGGGCTGTAGATGTCAGGATAATGCGTTTCTGCAGTGACGAATGCAAGAAAACGCTTTTGGCGTCGGGGCTGCGCCCCGAAATATACTGGTAAATAATGAGCTGTAGATGTCAGGATAATATGTTTCTGCAGTGACGAGTGCAAGAAAACGCTTTTGGCGTCGGGGCTTCGCCCCGAAATCTACTGATAAATAATGAGTTGTAGATGTCAGGAGAATGCGTTACTGCAGTGAAGTATTTAAGAAAACGCTTTTGGCGTCGGGGCTGCGCCCCGAAATCTACTGATAGATAATGAGCTGTAAATGTCAGGATAATGCGTTTCTGCAGTGACGAATGCAAGAAAACGCTTTTGGCGTCGGGGCTTCGCCCGAACCCCAAATATTAATACTGAGTTGTACATTCAGGAGAATGCAAAACTGCGGTGAAGTATGCAAAATAACGCTTTTGGCTTCGGGGCTTCGCCCCGAAATCTACTGATTAATAATAAGCTGTAGATGTCAGGAAAATGCGTTTCTGCAGTGATGAATGCAAGAAAACACTTCTAGCGTCGGGGCTTCGCCCCGAATCCCATTGGCGAAGCTTACAGCCCTCCCTAAGACTCCAGCTTGCCTCAACATGACGTTTTTTTTTTTTTCACGAAGGTTAAAAAACACTGCTTTTTTATTCTCGCAAGTATATGTATATGTGCTGTACACACTTTTATGCATAGGGTTAGGGTTTACTGGGCGTTAGGGTTAGGGTTTGGAAAAAATTCGCCCCCCCCCCCCCACTCCAAAGTTCTGGATCCGCTAGTGGGTATGTAAGACCAAGGAATGCTCCCCAGAGACGAAACTCTGCAAAACAACGCGGGTGATCGGCGTAATGTATCAGTCACTCCAGATTCTGCCCGTCTCTAGATGAAACCAAATCAAGTATTTTATCTGGGTACATCCATTGTCTTTCGACACAGAAGGAGCTATATATAGTAATCTAGGTATATATATAGGTATTTAGGTAGTATCTAGGTATTTAATATAACGACTACATACCAATAACATTAGAATGTTGCTTAACAAATTTACATACAAGAATTCCTCTGCCATAATATAGTAGACTATTGTTACAACACGTATATCAACTCACTCTGTCTGTTACAGAGAGTTTGTTATTTCTCTCACTCTGTCTGTTACAGAGAGTTTGTTATTTCTCTCCCTCTGTCTGTTACAGAGAGTTTGTTATTTCTCTC
>JADKLZ010066436.1:0-13986 GCA_021533235.1 Biomphalaria straminea | reverse complement strand
ACTGTATATAAGCATTGTTTTTAAACAAGAAAAAACATATTTAAAATGCTTTAAAAAAATAAGCTCATTTAAGGAGAAGAACACCCTTCTTAAAACCATATCTAACAATAATATATAAATTATTTCCCTTTTATTACACATATAGTGGCATGCATAGTTACCAATATGTAATTTATAAAGGTTCTATTTTTTATGATTCTTTTTTAAGCACAATAATAATAATAATAGGCTTGTCTTCGAATCCGAAGATTAGTGAGGAATACAGTGTTTCCCGTGGCCGTGCAGTCCCAGCTGTGACCTACATATTTTGCCACATCCAGGGCAAGCACAATAAATAGTCGGTGAAAGTATCGACCTGATTGGAGAATAAATGAGAAAAAAAAAACAGCGACTATTTAAGGGGACTAAACTCAACACATTTAGCCATAACTATGTATACTGAAATACTAGTTTTCCTTGCTGTTATTTTAAAAAAAATAATTACCTGTAATTAATTGTCTAATTGGTTACTTTTTTTAATTCACGACTTGTATGTGTCAGTGAATCAACTGTGCAAAGTTTCAGCTTGACCCGAGAATGGATGCAAGAGAAATAGCATATACACACTTGTTACCAGACAGACAAACAGACAGACTTGATATACGTTTTGTAAATCTTCTTGTTCCCATGAAGACTAGGATTATGAATTTTTGGGATTTTTAGGGTGCCCCTGAGTTCACGTAACCCTGACTCTGACTTTAGTTTGAGGAAAGTAAAAGCGGTTGGTTGTTGTGCTGGCCACATGACACCCTCGTAAACCGTAAACAACAGAAACATTTGAACCGTACATCACCAAGGAAAAAGAAGTGGCAAACGAAATGAGAAAGTACAAAATCAAGGTTCTAGGCCTCAGTAAAACACGATGGAATGGAAGCGGTCGAAACAATCTGACAACTGGAGAAAGCATTATATATTCTGGACATGACGATCTAGATCACGATCACACACAGGGAGTAGCACTTCTACTATCAAGAGAGGCATCAAAGGCTTTGTTGGGATGGGAGCCAATTTCGTCAAGACTAATGTCAGTCAGGTTTTATGTAAAGGGAAGGAAAATAACCATCATCCAGTGCTATGCACCCACAAATGCAGCACCAGAAGAAGAGAAAGAATAATTTTATAACGCTCATCAATCTATACTAGAAAAAGCACCTAAAAAGGATATCAAGCTCATTATGGGTGACGTGAACGCAAAAGTAGATACAAACAATGCTGAAAAGGAGCTCTACAATGAATAAACATGGTACAGGCACATGCAATGAAAATGGGGACTTATTTTCTGATTTCTGTGCATTCAATGATCTCATCATAGGAGGAACTATCTTTCCACACAAAAATATACACAAGACAACATGGATTTCCCCAAATGGTAAAACGGAAAACCAAATTGACCATTTCTCCCGAAAATGGAGGAGAAGTCTACTCGATGTTAGGGTGAGACGAAGAGCAGATGTAGCTTCTGACCATCATCTACTAATAGCGACAGCAAGGATCAAACTTAAATCCTTTAAGGATTTTTCAGACAAACCACACTACAAATTCAACACCCAGTACTTGAAGAGCGAGGAAAACAAGGTACTCTTTAACTGTGAGGTTTAAAAAATAATTTGAAGTACTTGCTGGACTAGTGACAGGTGAAACCCTTGAGCAGCACTGCCTCACTCTCCAAGAGATATGGAAAAACACATGTACAGATATCCTAGGCAGAAAAACGAAACAACACAAGGAATGGTTGCCCGCGGAGACATGGGGCAAAATCCAGGAACGGAAAGAGCTAAAAGAAAAGATAAACCAATGACAGAATGAAGAGCAAAAAAGCTAACCTTAGAGCCCAGTATTGTGCAGTAAACAAGTCTGTAAGAAAGAATGCAAGAGGGGACAAAAAACGCTTCTTCATGAAATGACAGTCGATGCAGAAAAGGCACCAGAGCAAAGAGGCATGAAAAGGTTGTATGACATAACAAGAACCTTAGCAGGAAGAAATACCAACACCAACAAGCCGGTGAAAGACAAACAAGGAAAGATCATCACCAGTGATGTTGGACAGAAGAAAAGATGGGCAGAACACTTTCAAGAAATTTTGAACCAACATCCTCCTGAATCGATTCCGGACATACCTCCAGCAACAGAAGAAATGGATGTTAACACAGGTCCTCCTACTAAAGGGGAAATCATCAAGGCCATCAAGAATGCAAAAAGTGGAAAGGCGCCAGGCCCAGATGGTATACCAGTAGAGGCACTAAAAGCAGACCCCAAAATATCAACTGAAATGCTGCACCCACTGCTATGCAAGATTTGGGAACTAGAACATGTCCCAAAAATCTGGAAACTGGGTTATCTAATTAAACTACCCAAAAAAAGGTGACCTTACCCAATGCAACAACTGGCGAGGAATCATGTTACTGTCAACCCTTAGCAAAGTCTTAACTAGGATAATATTAGAACGCCTGAAAGATGTTCTAAACAAAAGACTAAGACCAGAATAGGCTAAATTCCGTAAGGAGAAATCATGCACTGACCACATTGCTACACTACGTATTATCATAGAACAATCTATCGAGTGGCAATCTCCTCTGTACATGACCTTTGTTGATTTTGAGAAAGCCTTTGACAGTATTGACAGAGACATAATCTGGAGACTGATGAATCACTACGGAATCCCAACAAAATTCACCAATATCATTAAACAGATATACGATGACTCATCTTGTCAAGTAATACACAAAGGAAAGCTGACCAACCCTTTTCAAGTAAAAACAGGAGTAAGACAGGGATGTATGCTTTCGCCCTTGATATTTTTACTGGTGATTGATTGGGTCATGAGGCAGACAGTCTTAAATAATAAAAGCGGCATACAGCGGTCACTAACACAGCAATTAGAAGACCTGGATTTCGCTGATGACATCTGCCTCCTCTCCCATACGCAACAAAATGCTCAGACCAAACTCACCAGACTCTCAGAAATAGCAAAAAGGACTGGACTTCTAATCAATAAAAAGAAAACAGAAGTTATGAGGATCAACAAAAGACAAGAGAACCCAATCATGCTACAGGGAGAAAACATCCTTGATACAGACCTCTTCACCTATCTCGGAAGCAGAGTTAGCAAAGACGGTGGAACTGATGATGATATACTAATTCGAATAAATAAAGCTAGGTTTGCCTTCTCAACTCTTCAAACAATCTGGCGCTCCAAGGCAGTATCTCTACATAACAAGATAAGAATCTATAATACTAACGTTAAGTCTGTTCTCCTTTACGGTTCAGAAACTTGGAGAGTCACTAAAAGAATTATGGAAAAGCTCCAAACTTTTGTTAACAGATATTAGGAATTAAGTACCGATTTGTGGAAAAAAACTAGACAAAAGGCCATAGCACAAGACATTACCAAACGAAAATGAAGCTGGATAGGACACACCCTGCGAAAACCAGCTACCAATGTTGCAAGGCAGGCTCTTGACTGGAATCCACAAGGAAAGAGGAAAGTGGGCAGACCCAAGCAAACCTGGAAGAGGTCAGTCATCAGTGAAGCTGAGGGTACTGGAATGACATGGGAGCAGATGAAGAAAGCTGCTCAGAACCGAGTTCGGTGGAGAGGTGTGGTTGCGGCCCTTTGCTCTCCTGGGAGTACACAGGATTAAGTCAAGTAAGTCAAGTTAATACCTTCCAACTCTGCTTTATAAAATCAAGTGATCAAGAGATGAACAAGTTCCCATAAACACCAATCACTTGTACAAAAGAATAATTAGGCCTACTTAACTGACATGTTATATTATTATTAAATCGATAAAGCACAGTGAAGATACAGACGACCAATACCAATCTATAACAGAATGATAACCTGGACAAAAACAATATAAACTTGGAACAATGACACTTTATCTAGTCTAGTACAAAGAATTTTAGGGATTATTTACATAACTGTCAGATTTGTGCACTAGGTGACCCCATCGACCAAATGGCTACTGGCCGAATGGGCATTTGTCCGAACGCCCCAATAGCCCGCACGCCCGTCGCACTTAATCAAATTCAAGTCTGCAATATCAGAAAATAATGACTAGTCAAGTTATGGGCTGAGTTTTTTAGGAGCGGGCCAAACAAATAAAGGAAAAATTTTGGTGAGCCATTTTTTGTTCACTAAAGAAAATACCTATTTTTACTATCATTTTTAATTATATCAAAATTTAATTAGTGCGGTTTATGAAAATATGAAACAATAGTACTACCAATTTAGGTTCATTTTCGGGCTTAAGTTATTCTTAAAAAATAATTGAGCAGGTCATTGGGCAAACAATTTCTGCTGTAGCTTTTCGTAAGCTTTCTTCTTCTTCTTCCTCGTTCTAATGTTTATGTTGAAGCGTTAAGTTGACTAGACAAATAAGTGAGATCAACTGCGTGTTTTGGGGCCAGGTGTCTTTTGGTAAAGAGAATTGATTTGATGGACTTGGAATTCTATGGTGACACTTCATATAATTCCCGGTGAATACTGGGATTTTTATTGCGGGATCCTTGGGCGCCTCTGAGTCTACCCAGCTCTAATGGGAATCTGACATTAGTTTGGGAAAAGTAAAGGCGGTTGGTCGTTATGCTGGCCACATGACACCCTCGTTAACCGTAGGCCACAGAATCAGATGACCTTTACATCATCTGCCCTATAGACCACTAGGTCTGAAAGGGGGAGTTTACTTACTTCATATGGGCAGATTTCTCTGGTTCCAACTTTGAGCTTCCGGTACATATGTTGTCTCATTCTGTTGTGTCCGGTCCTGAGTCGAAAGATTAGACGTACGTCTTGTCGGGATAGCTTACAATAAGCATCATCTTTCTTGTTCTCCTAGACCAGCGGTTCTCAACTAAGCTCGGCGACCCCTTTTTACAATCCCCCACTCTGCCGCGACCCCTCCCTCCACACACACATACAGCAAAAGAAGAGCAATAACAATCCATATTTCGATGGTCTCAGGCGACTCCTGGCAAATGGTCAATCGACCCCCAAGGGGGTCGCTACCCACCGGTTCAGAATTCTTGTCCTAGACACTTTATGATATATTCCATGGACATAATCTTTGAACATGATACAAGCCTCTGTAGACGTCTAATTTAAAAGATTCGGACATGGTTGAGAAGTTTATTAGACAGAAGTTCAACTTTTTCAAGTGACAAGTCTGGGTTCACAACTTCTCAAGCCACATCATTTGTATTATTTCTATTTATTTACCGTTTTGCGGGCCGAACGAAGTTTGCCCGCGGGCCGTAGTTCACACATCACCAGACTTAGTGGTTAATAAGAACTGTTAACAAAAGATCGCTAAGGTTTTATTGCTTTATGTGTGTGTCTACTTAAACATTATTTCCACACAATTACTTTCACGCACACATAAGTTAAGGCAAAAACACATAAGCTGTCCGCATGTGTACTGGGATCTGGTGCCCGGTAATTTCCACAGTCCAGGTTTCCATTACTGTTTGGTTGGTCAAGAAAATCAATGGGTCATAATAGAACCAAAAGCTTAATGCATCTCATCTATAAACGAGAGTTGGAAAGTTCGACAGAATGAGAGAATACGAGAGAGAGAGAGAATACGAGAGAGAGAGAAGAAGAATAAGAGAGAGAGAGAGAGGGAGAATACGATCCCATCAGTTGATATATCAATGGGGTTGTTTCTTTAATTCAGTTTTTCTTAAATTATGAGATAGTGGTACGGCGATGTTTACAATGGTAACGTTTTTTTTTCTTTTTATCAATGAAATGCAGATTAGGGCAATTAAAAGCTACCAGTATAGCAGATGATCAGTAAACTCGAGAACTCTTGTAGTGAGTATTTGTAATAAATAGAAGAATCCTTACCGATCAAATTATGTGTCAAAGCCAAGTGTTGGTGTATACTTAATAATAAATATCAGGTGGCCGAGCCTTGCTCGGTTAAATAATTTATACTAAGAAAGGTAATATACTACTGCTACTGGTGCTACAGCCCATGGAAAGATATGGCCTGCTCTTACACATCCCTCCATTCATATATCTCCTGGACCTTTCGTCACCACGCCCTAACGGTAACCCCAAGTTTAGATATCTTGTTCAGTGTGAGAAAGTAAGGAGCAGTAGAGCAGCTGTGTAATCACCATTTCCTTTGTTTTGGTACGGGACATTAGACACTGAAGCATGAACACATGGTCATAATTTTACCAGCAAAATTATAATTATAATAAGGCTTGACATCAAATCCGAAGATTAATGAGGAATCTACTCCGCTCTACGCAATTAAAGTGTAAACAATTTATTAAGCACTTAAAACGCAATAACTAATCATACATCGGTACATTTAATTTCATTACTTTCCTTCCATAGTTCTATAATAAATCAATCTTCAATAAGATGGTGTGCAAATGTTTAATTAGGTCCATTGATACTTTAAAACTCGTTCTTGTTTGCATTGTAGTAAGGTAAGCTTAGTGACGTAAGCAGCGTTTTTCCCGTTTACGTCATGGAAAACTTTCATTCATAAATTTTCCATTTCATTCATAAATAATTCTGACCAAAATTAAATTGAGACATTTTCATATCGAAATAACGGTCGAACTAAAGTTTTCCCGATGTGGCCAATGAGTTCAGAATTTTTTTCTCACTAATACGCACATACCTTGAAATTTTAAAGAAAATCGTTAGAGCCGTTTTCGAAATAAAATTTATAAATAAATATATATATACAAGAATTGCTCGCTTAAGAGTATAGGATTATCCCTATTTATTATTTCTAAGAGCTAACATAACTGTTCCATTTAAAGTTTTAAATGTTCACCATTATTATAAAAACTAAAAAAGACAGACAAGTTCACATAAGACTACTAACTTGAGAAAAAAACTGACTTTATTGTTTCAATAGTAATTAATATTTCCTCAATCAAATCACTTTCTCAACCATTTTGGGGCCTCCGCGAAACGGATTTCGAGGGGCCAAGTATGAGTAGAGATACGGATAAGTGAAAATTAAGAATTTGTATTAAAAAATAAAATCGTTTTTGCATTTTCTTCATTTTTTGCTACCTACAGAATTACTTTACGAGCCTTGCATGTAGCGAAGCCATACAGTATAACAGAAAAAATCTGTTTCCTACATTGATCACGCTCAACAGCAAGAATTACCAAATGTTTAAATCTATCTTCGAGAATTGATGACCTCAAGTATTTCTTCATTAGTTCGCGAGAAGTTTCTTTCACCAGATTCCACAATTAGGGGTATTGGATATTGCCGTTTTTTTTCCATCATGCGTAGGATTGGCGTTTTCCATTTTGAATGCCACCCCAAATGACAATTTTTATCTATATATTTCTGTAGATTTTTTTCGAGTTTTCCAAAGATTTTAATAATTTCATTAGTATTCCAGGATTTGTTCGTATATTTTACAATTTCAGGAGATTTCCAGGAGCTCCTGCTATATCAAGTGGATGTGGGAAATTTGTTATATGTTATAAAAATGGTTTAATTTAATAATTTATACACCTAAAATTAGTGCGGGTCATATGAAAGTGACGGACCCACTGCGGTCGCATATGTTGCAGTGACCTAAAGCCGGCCCAGTATGCTACGCCGCCGGTCGACTAGAATACTAATATTTAACTTATTTTAGACTGTCGCCTTCCTCTAGTATGTTGGCCAATTTAGTGAGTTAGAAACCATATAACCCCTATACTGTATGGCTTCGCTATATAACCCCTATAGGCGCTGTGTATTAAGGGGTCGTTCGTAAATGACGTCACGCTCTAGGGGGAGGGAGGGTTTGAGAAAATGTGACACTTTGTGACAATGGGAAAAGGGGGGGGGGGTAGCAATTCTGTACCTTTACAAATTTAAAATTCAGAAAAAAAAACACAAATAAAATATTTTTTTTAGAACGACAACGAAGTCCTTGTAGTTTTGGGAAACGTAGGTGAGGAGAGTGTGGAATGGAGAGATGAAGATCTAATTGAAGACAATTTAATTTTCGAGTTAGCTCCTTCAGCAGAAGAAGAAAATCTTCCCCTGTATACTATCGATGAGCACATGAAACATCTTTGGGAAAAAAATTGATGAGAAAAAAATAATTTGACATTATTTTTTTTTTATCTTGTGACGTGACGCAGAGGGGGAGGGGGGATCTAAGAAATTTGGACATTTTGTGACAAGGCTTGCAGGGGGAGACAAAAAAGGTCCTTTTTCTTGACGTCATTTACGAACGACCCCTTATGTGAGTTATAAACCCTATCTCCTGGAGCTAAATGTGATCTAGAAAACATATCCCGGTATAGGCTTCATTACCTCTGATTTACATCTACTGTCATCTTGGAGCTCATAACTAATATTTAATATTAAACAATCTGGTCTTCTAGTGTACTGTGGGTGGTGGGGGGGGGAGGAGACCGCCGTGTCAAGAATAATTGAACATTTCTCATCCCTCTCCTAATTAAAAATTCAAATCAAGACCTTTATGAGTGTCAGCGACCAAAACAAAACTATAGGTAATTATTTAAAGATTTCAGGTCATACAGTTAGTTTAATTCTGATATGTGTGACGTAATAATCCAATTGACCTGGGTTTCACAATTGACGCAATATGTAATGGGTGTTAGCAAGTTCAGCCTATTTAAAGAACTGTCTAATAAATCAAGATGATCAAATAAGCTATACGTGGCAGTACGAGGACTTGACTATTTATAAACTTTCTTGAAATTTGAAGCTTTTTACACAAAAAATATCCACATAGATCTAGGCAAGACATGACGATTCTTAATGTTATCTACCTGGGTTTCGTCGTCTTCTTCTTGGCATGTGTAGGTAGGTGTTGTTGTTGATAAGTGGATAAGTCACTATTAGTTTTATCTGATAGTCCGTCCGTCCGTCTTTCACTCTAAAATCACAAAAATATCCAAAGGTCTATTTTGATCTTCTTACTGGGAACCCTTTTGCTTTCTAATATTGTTATGACTCTGCCATGCGCACCGCCATCCAGACAAGTGCTGAGATGCGCACTTCCAGTGAACGGACTAGAACAGGATGTTGACATGAATGTAAGATGTAAAACAGCTTGAATTCAATTTGAATAGATTCTATTTAAAAATCTGAAGGCAAAGTACTTTTACACTTTTTTAAGCCTAACATGTTGTTACTTGTTCAATGTTCAATGCACTGGTTGTGGACAAGTTTATAAATGTGTTTTTAATTAAATTACTAATTAATAATGGTCCAATTTCTTTTGTCAACCAGTGGGAGGAGGGTGTATCTGGGAGAAGGTTTTTCAACCGCTCAGCAAACACAACCCTGCTAGAGACGGGATTTGAACTCAAACCCCCCTGTAAGGTGGCCAAGCCGTAGCCAAGCGGTTTTAGCCTCTCAGCCATACTTGGTGTGAACATGAAGTGTTTATGTGACTAGTCAACAATAATGACAGCAAGGCTCAAGATTTAAATAAGCAAGAGGGCATTATATGTAGAGACTCTTGGACTTCATTCGTTTTCTCTTATAGCAGAATCTGACACTCTGTGCCTCTGTATTCATCACGAACGAGTTGAAGAAATGGCAGTTCTAAATCTAAGAAAGATCCTAGAATTAAATTACTACCCATTCCCGAGAGACCAAATACGTACATGTCCAAACAAAATAAAAAATAGTCAATATATATATTTCTCAAAAGACAAGTTCAAAAGTTTAAACAAAAACAAGCAAATACAAGCAGCAAGTAAATAGGGAAAATCCCATGGCACAGCATGCGGTGTGAATGGAAATTGGTGCATCCCAATACGCACTATTTTGTGAATAAAAATGGTGTTTATATAAATCTCTTCTTCTCAATTTTTGTCATAATATTAACTCTTTCTCTCCTAACTGACGATACCAACGTTGATTCTCCCAGAATGGGGTAAATAATTGCGGAGAAAAAGAGTCGTAAGACTATTTGAACTAGAGCAACAATACACAGATAGAGTATGCTCTCAGGTTTCACTTTAGAAGTACTTTAATTACGCACATTCGTTCATTAGACATGGTTACGAAAGGTAACTCATCTCTCTATTCCTAGATCTAGATCTAAAACTCGAATTCAACTCTAAGAAGATTATAGAATTTCTCTTCGCAAATAAAGTTTTATAAGTTAGCACATGAACATACTAATTATAGTCCATTCATTTCATATTTTAATCAAATTAACATTTAAATTGGTTTTTCTAAAGCATTGTTACATGAGTGCAACTCTATTCTTAATATCGCGTAAATTAGGGTCTATTAGCCATTTTTTAGCTCCATTCATAGTATTTTTTATTCAAGAATTTACTTGGGAAGATCCCATAGCGCAGCATGGTGTGAATGGAAAATAATATATCCAAATCCGCACTATTTTCATTCACAAAATAGCATAGCATATTTTTTTAAAAAGATTTTAATAATGTCCGGAAATTTCCAGGACTTTTTCGACAGGCGGCATAGCATTTAATAACATTTAAGGAGATTTCCAAGGGGCTCCTGGTAAATCAAGAGGCCGCGGGAAATCTGATATA
The DNA here is from genome assembly GCA_021533235.1 of Biomphalaria straminea. NCBI lineage: Eukaryota > Metazoa > Mollusca > Gastropoda > Planorbidae > Biomphalaria > Biomphalaria straminea. The sequence goes on along the minus strand of JADKLZ010066436.1, from coordinate 3,419 downwards.
TGCTATAAAATGGTTAAATTTAATAATTTATACACCTAAAATTTAGCACGGGCCCAAAGAAAGTGCGGGACCCACTGTGGTCGCATATGTTGCAGTGCCTAAGGCCTGCCCTGCAAAATAGCGGCGTATGCTATGCCGTCAGTCGACTAGTTTATTGTATTTTAAGTGCAGACGTAAACACAGAAATCCTGCAGAAAGTTAAAAAAAGCAAATATTTCTCTTTTGTTTTTAATTGTACATTTACATCTAAAACATGGATCGAAATGTTATGGTACATTGTCATGCAGAGCCTTAAAGATGTACTGGCTAAAAGAAAACAAAAATTGCCAGGCGAAAAAAGATGGATATAGATTTTCTAACAAAAAACAACAAAGAGCTATTGATGAACATACCTTCCGTGGATCGTATGGTTCACGCGATTTCTAGATTTCTAGACATCTAGAAATGTAGTGTAGATATCGATCTAGATTGGATCTAGACTAGATCTAGAATTAGAATCTAGATTTCTAGACTAGTTCTAGATCTGGACATGGCTTTTTAAAACCATATTAGATAAGGAAGAACAACCTCCTAATCCGCTATGGGAACTAGCTCTCACACAGCACTACATCAACAGAAATAATGATTGAAAATCACTTTTTAGACTTATTTTATATTTCTCTTGCTGAAAGAAAACAAAAAACTTTATATCGGTAAGGAATGTTGCGGATTTTGTTTTGGATTTTATAGCTTAAAATTTCTTGCAAATCGTCGCCAATATTTAATTTAATTGTTCCAAAAAAAAAGAAACTCTACTAACGTCATATAACTGTTTTGAATCGCTCTTTTAATGCTTCTTGAACTTTGCAAAACTCACAATCAAAAGTCGGTTACTCTGGATTTTCATAATTTTTTTAAAACTCTCGCACCGCCATCATAAACCTCATTTAATTTTTTAGGTAAATCGTTTAAAAATATAAGTAACGTTAATATTATGTTTCGGATTTTTAAGGGAAAAAAACAACAACATCCTAACATCATAGTGTGCTTTAAGTCAATCTCTCTTCACGGTTATGGCACATCTAATCCATGCTAAACCATTGCGAAAATTGACGGTATCAGATTTATCCTGAACTTTCGTTTCTCTTTCTCTGACTCTCTCTCTCTCTCTCAACACACACACACACAAACACACACACACATTTTAGTACTAAACCATCACTTGCCCTAACGCAGTCAAGGGTTTTTTTTTAGTTCAAAACAACCTCTTCTATAAAATAAAAAATGCAAACGACAATTCCCAAATTTCAAGAGCATAGCTACGGAATATTTTGATTTTAACCCCTCCCTCTCCGAAATCAACAATAAATCCTCTCTTCAGTATAAGACTATAAGTCGCCAGATACTATGAGCCTAGCCAAGAGGTGTTTTGTGTTTAACCCCCCCCCCCCTCAGCGAGTTAAGTTAAGTTAGTTAAGTTCCCCTTTCAGACCTTGTGGTCTATGGGGCAGATGATGTAAAGGTCATCTGATTATGTGGCCTACGGTTAACGAGGGTGTCATGTGGCCAGCACAACGACCAACCGCCTTTACTTTTCCCCAACTAATGTCAGGTACCCAATAAAGCTGGGTGGACTCAAGGGCGCCCGAAAATCCCGAAATAAAAATCCCAACCTTCACCAGGATTCGAACCCGGGACCTCCAGTACGGAAGCCAAGCGCTTTACCGCTCTGCCACCCTCAGCGAGGGTTGCAGATAATTATATTGTTACGTATTTCGGAATCTTCTGGCTAAATGTACTAGTAGACACACAAATAAAAACACTGCAAAGAACTTGATAACTCAACTTTCAGCTTCCTATGACTTTACTTACTATTAACTCTAACAATTCGTCACTGTGACATGTAAAGATAACGTAACTGCAGGTGTCATTTAACATTCATGTGGTATAAGAGACACTACACTGAACAGCTCAGGTTTGTCAAGTCGCTAGGGAGGAGTTTATCTTGGTTTATCTGTCCCGTCTGCTATTTATCGACTTAAACGTTGGCGTGTAGCATAAATAGTTCATTCAAATTTTAGTCATAGTTAATTCAAATTTTAGTCAAAGTTAATTCAAATATTAGTCATATTGAATCAATTTTAGTCGATGCATCAGCTCACTACAGCGAATATGTATAACAAATGCAATATAACAATGATTAAATCTGGTTCAATCCATGACAAGTTAACACGTTTAACTAACTGTAACAAAATTAAAATGAATTCAAAAGAGTCAAAGTATCTTAGCTGATTCTTCTTTATAGAAGAAATATCTCATACTGTATATCGTGTATATCACTTTTCAGCACAAGGGGATGACATGAAGGAGAGAAAGAGAAGAGCTAAGGTATCACCGTTTGATGTCAAATGTCACAGGTTGCCAGGATTCAAGATTGAACTATACGATTTAGGGGGCAAAATGTGCCTCATGTGGTCTAACATCACCAAAAACTTTGACGACGCTAAAGCAGATTGTGCAGGTTTAAAAAAAAAAGCATTAGTACATTTCTTTTAAATAAAAAAAAATATTTTGTATGTCTCCATAACAGAAAAGTCGCTATTTGTTTTATTGTCTTCTTTGTTTTATTTGCTTCTTTGTTTTATCTGCTTCTTTGTTTTATCTGCTTTTATCTGCTTCTTTGTTTTATCTGCTTCTTTGTTTTATTTTCTTCTTTGTTTTATTGACTTCTTTGTTTTATCTGCTTCTTTGTTTTATTTGCTTCTTTGTTTTATTTGCTTCTTTGTTTTATTTGCTATGTCCTTTCGCCCATCAGTTTATCACGTTAAGATATCAGAACTAATGAAAATCTGATTTTGTTGAGTTATGTCTCTTGTTCCTGTGCTTTCTAACCAAGATGGCCTTTTTACTACCATCACATTGAAAGTGAGAGCCCACACCTAGAGCTTGTTTTTTATCGTTTTAGCTTTGTCAACTGTTTATTGGTTCTAAAATGATTATTTGATGTCGAATGTTTATGTCTTGTCAAATGTTTATGTGTTGTCAAATGTTTATGGATTGTCAACTGTTTATGTGTTATCAAATGCTCATTTGTTGTCAAATGTTTATGTAATGTAAAATGTTTCGGATGTTTTTCAGAGTTGATGATAGTTTACTTCGACTCCAAACCTTCCGCAGAACATTGAGGGATGGAAGAGTATAGGCTAGAGGCCACTGAGAAAATGTTCCGGATCAGTTGGGCGCGGTGGTCTAATGGTTAAGCGCTCGGCTTCCGAACCCTATTATTGTAAAGAGTAAGAAAAAAAATAAAGGGGTTGAATGGCAATTAAACAATATAAAGATGGAAGCGGACAGAGTATAGGCCACTAAGAAAATGCTAGTAAAATATTGTACATGTTCCGGATCAGTTGGGCGCGGTGGTCTAATGGTTAAGCGCTCGG
>JADKLZ010066434.1:2866-14326 GCA_021533235.1 Biomphalaria straminea | reverse complement strand
TAACTACCTGTGGCATAAAAGTGTTCCGCATATACATTGGCTAACTTGTATTTGTAAATTATTTCTTGCGTACAGACTTGTATCATGTTGGCATAAAGTTAAGATATCATGAACTAGCATACACATGAATGTGTTTTTTTTTGATTTGCTTGTGTTGTGATCTGGTTGACTTGTATCATGTTAAGTACCTGTGGCATAAAAGTGTTCCGCATATACATTGGGGAACCCCCTCCGGGGGCCTCCCAAAGCCTAGTAGCTCCAAGTAGGTCATCTAGAATAAGCCATGGATTCCAGAATTGTACAGTGGAACTGTAGAGGCCTCAAGGCCAATTACGAAGAAATGCAGCTACTGATGGACTCTGAGGCTCCTGTAGCTGTCTGCTTACAGGAAACATTTCTGAAAGATAGCATCAGTTTCCGAAGCTACATTGCTCACAGCAGGAATGTTGAGGATGCAGAAAGAGCATCAGGTGGAGTCTGTATCCTTGTGAAGGACAACGTCCCCCATGAGAGGGTCGAACTACAGACCACACTACAGGCCGTAGCAGCTAGGATAACATTACACAAGGTTATCACTTGCTGCAGCCTGTATCTACCACCAGGCGCTCCATTGAACCCAGCAGACATGGAGGACCTGTTGAGGCAGCTCCCTCGGCCATATATTATCCTTGGGGATTTCAATGCCCATAACACAATGTGGGGATCCAACAGTACTGACACAAGAGGTCGTATGCTGGAGGATATTTTCCTCCAACATGATTTATGCATACTCAATGATGCATCACCGACCTACTTGCACCCAGGAACTGGATCCCTCACATGCATTGACCTCACGGTTTGCGTCCCCGGACTTCTGGACGACTTCAAATGGTCAGTTAGTAATGACCTACGGGGAAGTGACCACTTCCCAATTATCATTACTAACAATCTCCCCTCAGTGGGACGACCTCAGCGGTGGAAATTGAACAAGGCCGATTGGGAGCAATTCCAAAAAAGATGCTCAGAGGATATCACAGAAAGTATCCTCGATGAGCAGAACCCAGCTGATATTTTCGCTTCCAAGCTACTCGACATTGCCAGGAAAGTTGTCCCCCTAACCTCCGCAAATCCAAAACGGCCCAGCAAACCATGGTTTGATACAGCTTGTAAAAGTGCTATTGGCGATAGGAAAAAACGACTGGCTGCATTCATAAAGAATCCTTCCCAGGAAAACCTAAAGCTATTTAAGATAGCTAGAGCAAAGGCTAGACAAACTGTACGGTCAGCCAAAAGGAATTCCTGGAGAAGCTTTGTCGGCAGTCTGGATGCCAAAACTTCTGCTAGAGCGGTCTGGAAGGCAGTAAGGCGAATCAAAGGGAAAGAATCAAATGCAATAGGGCATTTGAAAAACCAAGGACGAACTGTCACGTCCCCCAGAGAAATAGCTGACTGCCTTGCATCCTCAATAGCAGAAAAATCATCCACTGCACACTACACGCCAGAGTTCCAAAAAGTCAAAACCAGGGAGGAAAGACATCCCATTGACTTCAGGTCAGAGAACAATGAAGACTACAACAAACCGTTCTCGCTTGAGGAACTGAGGGACTCGCTGGACAAGTCACATGACACAGCGCCTGGAGAAGATGAAATCCATTACCAGTTCCTCAAGCACCTTCCCGAACCCTCATTGGCAGTCCTGCTAGGGGTCTATAACTGTGTGTGGCAAACAGGCGCTTTCCCAAACAGCTGGAGGAAAGCCACAGTTATACCGATACCTAAACCGGGAAGAGACGGCTCTGACCCAGCTAACTATCGACCAATAGCACTAACAAGCTGCATCTGTAAAACCATGGAAAGAATGATTAACAGTAGGCTGGTCTGGTATCTTGAGAGGAACAACTTGATCTCCAAATACCAGTGTGGATTCCGGCAAGGGCGGACAACAACCGACCACCTGGTAAGGCTGGAAGCCTACATCAGAAATGCCCTACTCAGACGAGAACATCTTGTGGCTGTATTCTTCGACATTGAAAAGGCCTATGACACGACCTGGAAACATGGCATTCTACGTGACCTGGAGCTTATGGGGCTTAAGGGACACCTCCCCCGTTTTGTAGGGGAATTCCTGAAGGACCGAAAATTTCAGGTCCGAGTGGGCACCTCCACCTCTGACACTTTTGAACAGGAAATGGGCGTACCCCAGGGCAGCATCCTGTCAGTCACCCTGTTCAACATTAAAATTAACAGCATCATTAATGCTCTATCCCCTGGCATAGAGTGCTCTCTGTATGTTGATGACTTTGTCATTTTTACTTATGGGAAAAATATGAACACCTTAGAAAGAAAATTACAGTTAAATCTAAACAAAATTCAAAATTGGGCAAATGATAATGGTTTTAAATTTTCGGACTCCAAAACAGTTAGTATGCATTTTTGTAATTTAAGGGGGCTTCACCCAGATCCTGAATTATTTATAAACAAAAAAAGAATCCCCGTTGTAAAAACTACAAAATTTTTAGGCCTCACCCTTGACTCCAAATTTAATTTTCTCCCCCACATTAAAGAACTTAGGAAAAAATGTCAAAAGTCATTAAACATACTTAGAGTACTCAGCCATACGGACTGGGGGGCTGACAGAGACACCTTGCTGCTGCTGTATCGAAGTCTAATCCGATCCAAGTTGGATTATGGATCTATGATATATGGAGCAGCAAGGAAGTCTTACCTAAAGATACTAGAACCAATCCAAAATGCTGCCCTGCGTCTCTGTCTCGGCGCGTTCCGCACGTCACCAATTCCGAGTCTACATGTGGAGGCTGGAGAGCTCCCCATGGACATAAGGATGAAAAAGCTTGCAATGCAGTACATAGTAAAACTAAAATCTAACCCCACGAACCCTGCTTTTGACCCCGTATTCAATCCCATAAATGTTGAACTATACATTCGAAGGCCTAACGTCATACAGCCGTTAGGCCTTCGAATGAGAGAATCCATCCAAAATTTAACCCCATCCATAGACCAAATTTCTAAAATACAAACCCCACAAACCCCTCCTTGGCTAACTAGTAGACCCAAATTAAATTTGTCCCTCCTTAATTTTCCAAAACAAAACACAGACCCAACCCTATTGCAAATCCACTTTAGGGAACTGCAGGAGAGCTACGGAGATTGTGGCACCATCTACACTGACGGATCCAAAATGGATGGAAAGGTCGCGTGTGCCTGCTCCTTTCGGAGCAAAACAATCTCCCGTAGACTCCCTGATGGATGCTCCATCTTTACGGCCGAATTGCATGCACTGTCGCTTGCACTTATGGCCGTTAAAGCATCAGAAAGGAGGAAATTTATAATCTGCTCCGACTCCAAATCTGCATTGCAAGCTTTGGGGCGGATGAAGACTGACATTCCATTGGTATACAAGTGTCTAAAGCTGTTGGACCAAATAGCAGCCAGCCATAGGGATGTCACCTTCATCTGGGTCCCCTCCCATGTAGGCATAGAGGGAAACGAAGCCGCAGACAGAGAAGCAAAGAAAGCCCTAAACCAAACAGTGTCAGGAACCCAAATTCCCTACTCGGACCTGAGACAAAGTATTGCCACTGCCATCTATCAAGAGTGGCAGGACCGATGGGAGGCTGAGAATCACAACAAACTCAGGCAGATAGTGGCGGATGTCCGGTGGCGGCCCATATCTAAGGGTCTGACAAGGCGTGGCAGCACGACCATGTCTAGACTGAGGATTGGCCACACCTACATCACACACTCTTTCGTGCTGAAGAGAGAGGGGCCACCACTTTGTGAGCGTTGTGATTCTCGCCTCACAGTGGAGCATATCCTCATTGACTGCCCCAGATACCAGGATGTCAGGGAGAAGTTTCTTATATCCACTGACTTAAAAATACTGTTTGACACTGTCGACCCTGGGAAGGTACTGGGCTTTATCCGGGAGGTGGGGTTGTCTTCGAGGATCTGATTCGTGAGTCTGTATACACATATTATTTACACTAGATTTGTATAAAATATCCAAATTTTTACCTATGCTATTTTAAATGTAAATAAACCTTAATTTTAATGAGTTAATTATATGAACTCTGACTTTTTATAGAGGGAGAGTAGTCCTTAAGGGACTACGGGCACGACATGGCCTATACTGTGCCGATGTGCCTAAAACTAAAACTAAACTAAAACTAAATCTAAGTACTCTTTGAGCCAAGTCAAAAAAAAACAACTGACAGTTATGAAAAATTTTTGTCTACTTTAAAACACAAACAAATGATAACTTTGAACTGCTGTACGAGACTTCACAGATTCTTGCTTTATTGCATTTGTTTAGCATACTATCACTTTGTTTTATTTATTTCATTGTCGTTCCTTATTATGTTTAAAAACTTGTGTATTTGAACTTTTATATACCATCACTCAGTTTTTATCTACATATTTTAATTATGTGATATATAATGAATATATAATAAATACAATATATATTGTATATAACAAATTTTATATATAACTCCAGATTCACAAGATTACAATTATGAATCTTTATTTTTCAGCTTTCTAGATATAACTAAATATTATTAAATTGTTTCAGAATTTTCTGCAGAAAGAAATTCTTGTGCATGTTGTTGTTTTTTGCATGCTATTAACCCTACTAATTCCAATGACAGTGACCATGAGAAATAGTCAATAGATTGCTTAAATTTCGCCTTGTCCGAAAGGCAAAGGTTAAGATGGCTTTAGTTGTGAGGTGTGAATTTCGAAGCAAGTGTGACTCGCCGTTAGTTTTGGTTGTGAGCTTTGAGTGAAATTAGAAGCAAATGTGACTCGCTGATTGTGATTTCTACCGTTGCAATCCAATAAATACTTGTGCGATGAAATGCAGCCATACATCAGCGCGGACTGCCTTGTTTTTACTAACTACTAACGGGGTGTAGGGTAGTGAGAAAAGTGAATGACAGCCATATTCTTTCAACGTAAGAATAGTCGTTCACCTAAATTTCTCAAATACCTAGCTCATGTATGGCTCCTCGAATGCCACATCCTGGGCAACAGTCTTGGCTGACTGGCTAAATACATGAGTGATAAATTTATGAGCTTAATACATTTTACATGGCAGTCCACCATGTTTTAATTGTTCATCTTAGATCATTGTAATATTTTTTCTAGGATTAATTTTAAGTGTGGAAAGAAAATCAAGAGAATCACAGGCAGTGCACCATTCCTTCATGAGGACGAATCTATTTCCACTTGCATTTATCTTTGAATATTTGTATATTTGAATACATGTATTTTTCTTGTATTATAGGCAAAGCTTGAGTGCTGTGTCAAGCATGGTCATGCCATCTTTGATGCAAGCAAACTGTCACTAAGGCATTATATTTGTTAACAGCACTAAATAAATTATTTGTAATTCATATTTGTGCTCTAGATATTTTGTATGTTCTACTCAAAAGGTTATTCCAGTTTGAACATATTAGAAATAAACTTTTCTTTATTCGTTTTTTTTTTTTTCATTGGCAATAATGAATTTTGATTGGAAAGCTGTTTACTTCATGTATATTAGACACAATTATAGAAATCTGTACAAGTGCTATCCATTGTTTAAAATTGTTTTTGTAATAAAATTTTATTTTTAAAATTTAATATATATATATATGTATTGTGATGTATGATTACTGTTTCACATACTGGCTCTAGTACAATATAGTAGAGATACACAAGATCCTTTTTTTTTCCAGATAAATGGCTTGTCCAGTTGGTGTTTATAAAATGTTCAATTCATAATCCCAAAAAAATATTTCTAAAACAGCGCACTATTTTTTTCTACCCATCTATTGTTGACGTTTAAATTTTTTAAGCATGAGATGATACTTAAGTGTGTTTTTTTTTGTTGTTATTTTTTCATTTCATTTCTGAGAACCAAAAATGTACATGCATATAATATTCTTAATTCATAATGAAATGAAAAGCATTTAAATTATTTTTAAGGATATTATTGTACTATTTGAAACCAGATGAAAGATATCAGTTGTTAAATAAATAGGTTACATTCATCATTTTGTCATTATGTAGATACAATACTTAAAATGGCGTTAAAAACCACTCAGTTCTGTAATTTTTGTTTAAAATTGTGTGTAGAATTTCTTAAAATAAAAATATCATTTTAACTTTTTTATTTTTTTGTCATTTTGTTCTAAAGATGTAAAGTGAAACTGTCAGTAAGATAAAAACTAATGGTTTCTATGAACAGAAATTTATTTACATAATACATAATAAAATAAATGAAAAGGTAAAATACTAATCAGTTGTAGTAATCAATAATAAAGTAAAAAAAACACCAAAAAAATGTAAACATGATAGGTAGCTGATATTCAAACTCCAGATTCTCTACGCTTACATCAAGAACCAAACTCAACAGCTGCTTTTAGTACAAATACCTCACGTGTCATCTTCTAGATTAGTCTGTTAGCATACAGGGTTTCAATCCAGACAGTGGCCATAACACTATATTTTAACAATTTAATAGGCCCATATAGTCTAATTATAAACTAACAAAAATTCTATTAGCATTAACTAAAAGTGGATAGATAAGGGTTATCAATAAAAATTAACATATCAAACAGTACTTGAGTCAACAACATATGGCCTTCAATTACAAGTTGCAAGGTTACTTGCACTCTATTTAAATTACACAAATCATAACAACGAGAGTTAAATGGAGTTATCCAGACAAAAGTCAACATTCAATAGACTTACAGTGTGAAGATACTGACATAAGTAAATTTTTATACATATTTATACATAAAAACTACATTTTTAAGCTGTCATTCGATAGATTTTCAAACAGTATGAAGATACTGACATAACTACATTTGTATGCTGCCATTCATTAACAGGATTAAACTTTCACATCCTGACTTATCAAAGCTTTAACTCCTGCTTCCATAAGCTACTTTAGGGTTAATTTTACTATTACTATACGTGGTATCTATGAAATCGACAGTGAAAAGGCAAATGTGTATTTCCTAGTTGCCTGTAATTATCCTAATAGTTTGAGTCGAAGACTATTGAAACTCTAAAAGGTGTTGAAGGCTCCCATTTATCAACGTGTTTTAATTGCTCATCAGTCTGGGAGGGACCAAAGCTAGTGTATTTTCTTAGGCCCCTCTAGGTGTAAATTATTAAAATAAACCATGTTTACTTATTAAAAAGGTTTCTGGAATTCTCCTGAAATTGTAAAATATGCACACAAAAAAAAGTCATAAAAATCTCCTGAAATTATTAAAATCTTCTGAAAACTAATGCAAATCTAAGAACAGACAAAATTGTTATTTCTGGGTGTCATTCAATATGGAAAACGCCAATCCTACTAGCAATTTAAAAAAAAAAAAACGGCATCATCAGCTTTAATTTAATAAAAATGTAATAATAAGGACCCCAGAACAGACACAAGGTGGGAGGAGGCTTCGGACATTGCTAATGACAGATCTTTGTGGAGACAGCTTGCCGAACGGCGCGTGAGGACCTAAGTCTAAGAAAGTAAAATAAGGAATTTAAACAAAACAAGAAGTTCACATTCTTAATTTACTTTAATAGTAACTGGCATAGATATATAGATCTAAATCTATCCCGAACTTTTAAAAACACGATATTTTGCTGTTCGATAGTAAATGTAAAAAGCAGATCTTAATGTTTATAAGCTTTTTGTTGAAAAACTACTATCTTATATATATATATGGCTCGGAAAGTTGATTTGACAGTGCTTTATTAGTAATTAGTAAAGCCATCTTCGAGTCCATATGAAATGAGAAATGTACTCATCTTCGAACACGAAGAAGGAGATATATAATCTATATATATATATATATATATATAAAGTATGAATAAAACGTAAAAAAAGAATTTATTTTGTAATAAGAAATCTAATTTTCACTTATTATCTTTATAACAACCCAGAATGGGCCCCGAGTTGTCCTTTTCGCATAGGGCCCCGCAATCTGTAGGACCGGCCCTGGGAGTACGCCTATATTATGACCTAGAATTGAGACTTAGCTCGCGATCTGGTACATTTGTCTACTGGTTTGTTATGTATTGAGACATTTGCTATTAAGTAGGCCTTTAATATTTAGGCCATATTAAAAAACAAAACAAAAAAAAAAAGATTTACTGCTGCAGGGGTAAACGTCTGTATAGAAAATACAAAATACATGCATATCTGTAACGGTACCCTGTCGGATCAAGTTAAACAAAGGATATGAAGGCCTTTTGGCCCATACGTCCTAGAGTCTATGTTTATAACTCGGTCCCGCAGGGTTACATATATGCAGGTTTTTCGTATTTTCTTTTTATGTTCGACTCGTAATTTGATGTGTTAATTTGTATATCTCGCGATCTGATGTACTTGCCCGGAATTGAGATTTGGATTGCCACCCATGTAAATATTGTAAATTAATTATTCTATTGTTACCAAACTAATTAGGCCAATCCTTATTTAAGCAACGCCTTTATAGCAGAAACTAAAGGGTTAGGCTAATCCCAACCACGTAATAACACAAGCTGAAGCTAGTGTTTTGCGGCTATTGTTTGTTTGGTGTCTACAGACTAGCGTTGTCTTGAGATGCGTTCAATACCACAGATGTTCGATGGGCTAACCCCTACAGGTGTTGGTGTTGAGGAGTCAGTAAATTAACAAAACAACATTGATTGGTATATTTTCTTTATTCCCAAACGCTACTGGTCCCTTTCCGTCTAAACTAGAGAAAATCAATGCGTCGACACGTTTATTTGTGGGTCCTTGTTTCAATATAGATCTAGTTTATTTAGTAGAACTGTTGGTGAATCGTCTTATCTTATAAAAGTAGTCTACAGGCGCTACTTAATATATATAATATATAAATATGATTAGCTAGGACATATTTTGCGCTGGGTTCATCTATTCATGATTGTTTTAATCAGTAATATAAACTTTGCAAAGTCATTGGCTTTTCTTGGCTGATTCAAGCAACCCATTCCATGCACTAGGGAAGACGGAGTAAATTTAAAATCCAGTGTCACTATAATTGTTCTTGCTCTAAGGGGCTGCGATGGGAAGTTAAGTTAGTTTCCCCTTCGGACCTTACCATCTTTGGCCAACGGTTAACGAGCAGGGTGTTATGTGGCCAGCACAACGACTAACCGCCTTTACTTTCCCCAACTAAAGTTGGGTACACTCGGGGCGCTCTAAAAAATCCCGAAATTGAAAATCCTAGTCTTCATCGGGATTCGAACCCAGGACCTCAGGTTCGGAAGCCAAGCGCTTAGCCATTCGACCACCGCGCCCCCGCAGCGATGGGAGGGCTTAGGCCTACTTAAAGGTTTATCGAAATGACGTTTACAGCAGGCTATACAGATTTACTTACCCGGAGGGTAACGTTCGGGGGATGGAAAGTGAAAAGACCTGGTCACGTATCAAGATATAAAATTAATGGCCATTTACAAGTTTAAAGGTTTCTGAAATCGTACGTAGCTCCTGGTTGTGAAAAGAAATAGCCCAAAGCCTCAAATGAATGTAGGCCTAACCTACGACTGAATGATAGGCCATATACTTTAGCAAAAGTGAGTGCATATGTTTTGTCTTGACAAGAGTATTAACTTTGCACCACGACCATTTATCTGCATCTATAGGCTTACAAGAAAAGTGGATAATGCAACTTAGTTTGACCATGGAACTATACTAATGGAACACCAGCTCCTAGTTTTTACTAGCAGAGTGCCGTCGCGCATCTTTTTTAGCGCATGGTGCAATGTGGCGAAAATCATGATGATGTCAAAGAAGAAATTTACTCTGCCAGTCACCAAGACTGACCTGCAATGAGAGTAAAACTTTCCTACGCTTAATTTGATTAGATCTCTAAAAACTTTATCCATTTTCTCACAATGCTGTGTAATATATAAAATTTTCCTGAATAAGGGATCGTCACAAAAAATATTTTTTTAAGGCCACCCCATAAAAATAGCTGTTTTCAGTACTTCCACAGTTGGGTATTTTACACAAAATCTGGAATTTTCTTATATGTAAATCTAATCATTATCATCTGTCCCGCGTAACCAAATCCTCCACTTTTCCAGGTCACCAGTTGTTCTTAACAAGATATCAAGAGAGAGAGAGGCTGGTCCATTATTTGCGTTGTCCATTCAGCTTTTCTTCTGACAACCCTTTTTTTTTTTTTCGTTATCTCTCCTGAAGGATAATTTTTGAAAGTTAGTCTTACAAAATACAATTCCAAACCAACCCATGCAGTTATCGTATTTTCACAGTATTGAAGAGTCCTCCTTTTTGCCAACCAGAGTGTTGACTGACCAAAGTAACCAATTCATTTGTCTGATTCTGTTTATAGTAAATATTCATAACTAGATCTTTTCTATAATAATATTTTTTTAAATAATATGATCAATTATAGGCTAATAGACATACTTTAATAGATCTAATAAATGATTAACGCGGACCTAACAAAATGGGTATATTAATACTTAAATCTGGGTATTTTACATTTCGAATGCGCATTTTTTAAAAACCGAAACATAATCTATAGAATAAATAATAGAATCTAGAGCTTCAACACATAGACTTAGATCTAGATCTATTTCAAGTTAAAATAAATAAACCATAGATCTAAAATTCATAAGATCCACTCTATTTTTTCTTTAGACCTAGACCATCTTGATTCTAGATCATCTTTTTTGAAGTAATGTCCGTATTTAGTAATATAACGGATGATATTATTATAAGATACCGTACTAAAGGCGTACTTAGTCGACTTAGCGTACTTAGACTTAAACTCATAGAGTTAGACAGACCATAGTATGGTCCATACTATATAGTTAGTACTATACTTATAAATACATTACATGAGAATAATGAGATCAATATAAATATATATAGATCTATATTTATAATATTATATAGATTAGATCTAGTCACATATAATTATATATATAAATTATAGGCCTATAGATCTAGATTCTAGTGTAGAATACTCAAGATAAAGATCTATTGATTGTCTATCTACTCCACTTTCACATCACACCAATATACAGACAGTGAATGAAACGAATCGCTCTGATTATAATTTTATACCTATAGATCTACCAGTCTATAATCATAATCATCATAGATAATATTAATTATCTAGATCTATAATCATATTGCCCTATTTATTCAATTGTCAATAGGCCTATATCTGAGGCCCAGGAATGCGCCCCGGAGAGGACACTCTGGTGCTGCTGCAAAGTGACCAAAGCCAGTGACTCATCTCGGCGCATCCATTGTCTTCCGAGACAGAAGGAGCCATATACAATAGGCCTATAGTCAAGCTAGTGACTACTAGTGGAACGTAAAATTGAAGGTTTAATACTGTATTATAGTATTATGTTACTTTGTATGTTTGTAACTTGTGTATGTCACTGTCTCAATTGTGATAATTGATATCATCAGCATTTTTA